>PVKC010009706.1:0-26607 GCA_004027635.1 Crocidura indochinensis | reverse complement strand
ACACACACACACACACGCACACACACACACACTATATTCTCTCCAGAGCCAGCAAACTATAGTCCAAGAATCAGATCCAGTGCAGAGGAAGTTCGTGGAAAGAAGAGTTTTAATGGTTTTTGATCTAGTTTAGTTTAGGGGCCATACCCAGCAGTGCTCAGGGATTACTCTGTGCTCAAGGATCACTCATGGTGGGGCTTAGGGGACCATACACAGTACTAGGGGTTGAATTGGGCCAGTTGCATGTAAAGCAAGTGTGCTACCTGGTGTCCTGTCCCTGAGCTCCATAGCAGGCTCTGGATGGGACCGTCACATCCAGACTCCCTTCTCCCCCCAGAACAGGAACAGCTGCTCTGCTTCCATCACAGCCCAACTGAGCACTTGTCAAGAACCTTGACCAGCTGCTACAGACTCACTGTGTGGTGCTCTGCTGACCTCTGTGTTAGAAAAATGAACCCTCTGGCTGTTCCCACAGTGACAACTGAGCCCTATCAGTGAGAACCTTTGGTGTGGAAGAGGGAGGCATCTCCAAGGAGAGCTGGTTTGGCAGTGACACTCCTTCTAGGCATCTTGTTCTCCTTCCCAATCTGGAGGGCATTTTTGGGGTAGGTGATATCTGAGTCTAACAACCATTATTGTTGCAAGATTCTTTCCAGCCTAGATCGTAGGGCGAATCAGGTGAACTTTGGCCCTGCCACTTCCTCATTGTATGAACTTGGGTCAAATGATGTAACTGCCTGATACCTCCATTCCACACCTGGAATTCCACACTCGTCACCAAAAACTTTTAAGTGAGCTCATGAAGGACCCCTCTGTGTCATAGTTGTTGACATCTGGTGCGATTTATAGACATGTGACTGCTGAGCTCAGTTGAGTTATTGAATCCCTTTTTGCAATGCCTATTCCCATACTCTTATTCTAGGCCCAAAGACAAGCAGTTAGGCTGTGTGTGTGTGTGTGTGTGTGTGTGTGTGTGTGTGTGTGTGTGTGTGTGTGTGTGAGAGAGAGAGAGAGAGAGAGAGAGAGAGAGAGAGATATTATTCGGATAAGGTGCTTACCTAGCATGTGGTTGACCCTGGTTTTTAGTGGTTCCTAAGCACAGAACCACTGAATGTGACTGCCCTCCCCCCAAACAAAACCAAACAGTTATATCAGAGAAATGGCACAGAGATTAAAGAACATACTTTGCATGCTGCCAACTGTGATTTGATACCTGGCACTCCATGACTCTCCCAACTAGCACCACACAGCCAGGATAACCCAGATAATTCCTAGCACAGTGGTACCCCAGCAACATCACATCTTTAGACCCTAATATTGATTGAACCACTGGCCAAATTAATTGACAGAGAATTGCCAATGCAGCTCCTGGGCCTCTTGAACACCCGCCCCCAAAATAAGTTAAAAATGTTCTGAGTTAGACTTTAGTGGGGCCCAAAATATGTGATTTTAATGGCAGAATGTTTAGTAATTAGAGACTATCTAATTGAGCCAGAATTGAGGCAGGAGAACAGCCAGTGTGCGTATGCTTATGACTGATCTAGTCAGGAAAGATTAGAAAACTGTCTCTCATGGAAAAAGATCCCCTTGCACAGACCTTGCAGCACCTAAGACCCACAACAGTCTGTTTTTCTGTGAGCTTATACAAAGACTAATGCCTATTGCACCCTAATTTCCATCTTGTTTTTGGGCTGCCCCATTGGTATTCAGGGCTTAATCCTGAGTCTGTGCTTGGGAATCACTCCTAGTAGAGTTCAGGGGACCCAACTGGGTGCCAGGGATCCAACCTGGGTCTGCCACGTGCAAGGTAAACACCTTACTCACTGTACTGTTGCTCCAGACTCTGCTTCCATCTTTAATCAGGTTTTTCTTGCCAGCCCACATACAAAACCCAATACTTAGTGTGGCTTTACCAAAGGAGCTAATGCTTAGAGAGCTTGGATGCCTCAAAAGGTGAGAACAGTAAGTTCTAAGACTTGTAGCCTAAGATCAATTGAAACAAAGGAAATTCAATGCGGGAGGACCCCGCATTCATTGGATGACTTTCAGCTTCAGTAGGAGGGCGTGTGAAAGCATGTTTGTTTAAGATTAGTTGGATCATCTAAAATCCCATGGAATTCATTTATATGATACAAACCACTTTCATATCACATGGTGATTCAATTTAAAATTTATTTTAAAGAATAACATTAGGACAGTTTACAATTGTCAAGTGACCAATAAGGGTTAGAATCTACATTCATTGATTCCATGAAATCAGTACCCCTTAGTTACCCCTTTTCTCTGAAATCCCATGCAGACTTCTCTATTAATTTATCCCATTTCTGTGTCCTAGAGGTATTGAACTGGCATGGAGTACACCCTTATTCTGACTCTTTGTCTGGGTCCTCCAGTTTTAATCCACAGTTTTATCTTTCTTAGAAATAGTGATACTTGATTTAGGGTTACTGTCTAATTCTTAAGTGTGTCATATTGCAAAGAGATACTAACAGCTTCAACAAAGATATTCCTTCAACTTCCTTTTTCCCTAAATCTCTTCTTTTGGTATGTCAAAGCCCACCTGGATTACAGAACTTTCCTCCACTCTGGTGGATTTGGTTCTGGATAAAAAGAAAAGCGCAGTCCTGGCTTGGAGCAGGAGCATAGGCAGCACAGGGCAGAGAGAGCACATGGCAGAGAAAGACCATGACGTAAAAGCAAGCTGACTCCAATAAAATTGATCCTAACTGCTTGGTGTATTATTTCTCCACTGCTACCCACTTCATCAGACTGGTCTGCCTAAGGGTTTAGAAACACTATGCCTTGGGCTGTCTTACCAACTTGTGGTTTAATATTTTTATTTTAATTTACCCCATTCTTCCATGACTTAATTTCTAAACTTTATTGCTCTGATTAACTTTTTTAAATTCTATTTTACCATAAACTAAGGAAACTCTCACTTTTCTCCTTCAAAGATGGGGCTCACAGAATTTGAATGCCATTTGACCAAGATAACCCAAGCTCTACGAGGTGCCAATGGAGGTGAGTGACAGACAGCTCTGATACTGGAATCAGGGCTTTGTGCCTTCTCTCCCTGTGAAGCTGAATCCGGAGGCCCCCCAGAATATGAGCTGAAAGTCCCAAACACAGTAGATCCCCCTACTTTGGCTGCAATCTGAGCCCCGTGATTCGTGTCAGGAGATGATGCATAAAAACTGTGGATTAGTGTTCTCCGTGCAGCTATGTCTCCAGGGATCAGCGACTCTGCCCCAGATGGGCGGCAGGCACCTGGGGAGCAGTAAATCTCCCCTAAACCACTGCAGCGCCTGGAGATCCCAGCTCATTTTCTGCTTTGTGAAACGTTTGCTTCTAGTTCACAGTCCTGGGAGGAGTGAGGGCATGGGTGGAAGCCCACCTCATGCCCAGCGGAACCTTCTCTAGCCCCCAGCACCGAGCTCGAGGAGCAGGCACACCCCCACCCACTATCAGATTTTTTTCCCTAAATCCTTCCAGTCTCAGGTCACAGCTAGAAATGACCAGAGCCAGCCGGGACTCCTAGGGTGCGGTGATTTGGGAGATGCGTCACATTTTGGGGAGGTCATTTGAGTTGTGCCTGCCTTAGGTACAACAAGCCTGTGGCCTAGAGTGGGAATCTCTGTCCTTCTCTGGTGACAGCTGCTGGCAGGGTGAGAAATGTTCTCATTCGAGGGGAACCACCTCCTCCCCACTCCTTACTCCACACCCGCAGTGCTTTCATGCGAAGACCTCCCACCAAAATCTAGGCGGGGAAGGCTTTCCCAGGTGTTGGTGGATGGAGATTGGACTGGGTGTGTGATGTCACTTATGTGTGGGGCTAGTGGGCCGCGTGGGTTCCTGCCTGAGGCTGAAAATATTTGTTCTTGACCAGCTTCACCCCCGTTTGCCCTTTGATAGGACACCCCGCAAATGTCCTGCCTTTCCGTTTGCACACTGGCTTAATGAGCCTGGGTGTCTGGAAAAGAGCTTGACACATAGTAAGCATCCGAGACCTGTCTGTTGATATCTAATCCATCTGCGTGTCTGTCTCCTGGGGAGAGTTGTGTTGGCTTTTCCATCACCGTTTACACATGTACTATGGTAAAAATTGGGAGCATCCCCAGGTGATGTGGTGCCAGGGATGGAACCACCACTCCAGCCCTTTGAGGCATCTCTCCAGTCCACTTTTTTTTTTTCTTTTTAAGATAAATCAGACAAGTTTGAGGACTAAACCATGAGCTCCTTGCTCTCTTAAACTCTAATGCGTGACTCTGGGCGCAGCTATGGATTGCAGAAGATATGAGGTATTGGGGTGTTTCCTTCTGCCAGGAACAGCTTCTGACTTTATCTTGGAGGATGATGTGGATGATGATTAAGGTGGCCCCATCTTCTGGCCCAGGGGCAGGTGTGAGACCACACTGACAGTGACCTCAGGGTGAAGGTCACCCCCCTTTTACTGCAACCCTGTGAGGCTCTACTTGTACTTACTCTACATGTCTGGCTCTTCCCCAGTTCATAGGTCAAATTTCTAACCTATTCAAATTTTTCTTAGGTTCAGCACTTGTGACTTACAAAGCACTATAAACTTTGGGGTTCACAGCTGATGGGAGGGAAAATGCACCATCATCTGCTACCCCAGGACAAGCTTATAGTGATAGGGCAAGTGTTGAGAGTCCTCACTCCACCTCTGTTTTATGAGCAAAAATTGAAGGTGCCAAGAACACCCATATCACACTCGCAGGAATTTCAGGTCAGTCATATGTCAAAATTTGCATCAGCTACTTCCATATTCTGCAAAATAACTTCAGAGGGTGACTTTCCAAATATGTGAATATCCTCTCTGGGCACACTGTTCCTCTTTGGAAAAAGATTTTTTGCTACTAAATTGAAGGTTTTGTCTGCCTTGCTAACCCAGCCTCCATTCCTATAATTTTTCTATTTTAGGAGTGTTAAATAAAACAATATAGTCTATAGGCTTTGGGTATCATCTCCTAAACCTTAGCTTCTTCAACGGTGAGTTGTGACCCGACAGAAAATCAGAGAACTAAATGCAGGACCATGAAAACTTGGCAACAGTAAATGGTCAATGACCAACAGTTAATTCAAAATCAACCTTTGTAAAGAATCTGAAGTGATTGCTTCTGGCAGTACCGTCTCAGATTACATTTCTAGGGTGAAAAGGAGACATAGTGTGTGTAGGAGGCTGTTTAAGAAGCCTGGTTCTAAATAACATAATTCCCAGGCTGCAGCCAGGCTGAACTGATATGTGAATCAAGAATTGATTTTTTTTTCTGGGTACTATTCCCTGGTATGGCTATACTGCCTTTTGTTTTAGCAACCACCCTTTAAGAACAGTTGCATAGTTTCTGTTTATTGGATCTTTCAGATTAAGTCTCTATAAATTCAGAGGAAAATATTTGTGTGCAGGTATAGGTATGCGTATGTGAAAGTATATATTAGATGAGGCAGATATCATTAGCTATACTACATATAGTTTTGAGAGTATACCGCTTTCATTCAAAATGTTATTCAATGTCATACTATTATTCTTTAAATGATGGTTCAGTCGATGTTGGAAAAGGAAATATCTGTGTTGAGTTTGGTGGTCCTACAAAAGAGAGGATTGGCCAACTCCTAGTTAGGAGAGGGGCTGCCTTTCAGGGTGTCTTCTGTCCTCAATCTAGTGCCTGCCATGCCCTGGAAAATCTGGTGTGGTCAGAAATAGGAGCCAGGGTGTCTATCACATCATTTGAAGGGTTCCCTTAGCCCTGGCCTATCATCTATGAACAAGGCAACTAGGAAAGGTAAATAAAGGGATCCTCTGTGTTCTGAATGTGTTCATTCCAACAGGTGACAAGTGTTCAGAACCTATCATGTGTTACCTCTGAGCTGGTAATCCCTGAGGGAACCCCTGGAGGGCCAAGGCATAGTTGTAATTACAAAAATGACAAAACTCACTATCTGATAAGAGCTAGAGGCTGTGAGAAATTGTAGCTATAGGCTTGGCTATCTCTGACCAGAGGGAAGCAGCACCTGGCATTTGATGCCAGGGGGAAGAGACACATTTGGGATACCCCAATGCCTCTCCAGGACCTCTCCAGGAATAGGTACAGGGCATGAAGAGGAACCCAAACTCTCTCTGCACAGATGCTCAGACCTGGCCTTAAATGCTCAGATGGGCTCAAATGGGATGTAGGAGTAAAGCAAGTATCAGATTGGGAAACCAAGGCTCTGGGATCGGGCTAAATCCTGGAGCTGCAAATGTGGGAGGAGGCAGCTTAGATAGAAAAATGAAGAATGGTGCTGCAAGGAAGTGTTTAGAATCTCCTAGAGCGGGGGCCGGACGGTGGTGCTGGAGATAAGGTGCCTGTGCTAACCTAGGACGGACCGCGGTTCGATCCTCCGGTTCCCCATATGGTCCCCTGTGCCTGCCAGGAGCGACTTCTGAGCGAATAGCCAGGAGTAACCCCTGAGCGTCGCCGGGTGTGCTATCTCTCCGGGCTGAATTTTTTACCAAACCTTACTCACCCTTCCTGGTTGTATTAGTTTTCTGTTGCTGTTATAACAAATACCATGAAATGTAATTACTTGAATCAACATAAACTTACTATCTTACAGCCATAGATTAGATATTGTTTTTTTTTGTTTTGTTTTGTTTTGTTTTTGGGTCACACCCGGCAATGCTCAGGGGTTACTCCTGGCTCCATGCTCAGAAATTGCTCCTGGCAGGCACGGGGGACCATATGGGGCACCGGGATTCAAACCGATGACCTTTTGCATGAAAGGCAAATGCCTTACCTCCATGCTATCTCCTGGGCCCCCATAGATTACCCATAGATTAGATATTGGACACTTCTGCCACTAAATGCAAATCAAGGTAGCAACAGGTTGGGTCCTTTTGGAGGCCAAGGGGAGAATCAGATTCTTGCCCTTACCTGTTTCCGGGATTATCATTGTGATCCCTATTCTTGCCTTTCTTTCTTCATTTGTTCCTTCCTTCCCCGTCTTCCTTCCATCTCTTCCTTCATTGTCTCCATCCATCCCTCCCTCCTTCCCTCCTAATCAGAGCCAAGCTGCTGGAGATGGGCCTACTCTGCCAGGGTCCATGGGAACCTTGTAGACAAAACTCTGAAAAACTACTTCAAGTCTTTTTAATAGAGGAGCCCAGAAGCCTATGAAAAACCCCTAGGCCAGGAGAGAAAGGGAGAACAAGAGGGAGAGAGAGCTGGTTTGGGACCAGGTTAAGGTTAGATTGAGGGCGGGACAAAATAGAAACAAGTGTTCAAAGTAAAGGGTAACCAGTTCAAGAGATACAACCAAAATCAGAGAGAATAGCCATAGGCAGGAGTAGAAACAGTTTGGTCAGATTGTTGCTCCAACTGCCTCTTCAAACCCCCTCAGACTCTCTACACTGACTCTTCACTCCACCTCACTTGGGAGGGGTTTTTATAGGCCAAGCCAACAAACAATTATTTATTGAGGTCTTTTTTTTGTTTGTTTTTGGTTTTTTGTTTTTGTTTTGGGGTCACACTCAGCAGCACTCAGGGATTACTCCTGGCTCTACGCTCAGAAATCACTCCTGGCAGGGTCGGGGGACCATATGGGATGCTGGGATTCAAACCACCGTCCTTCTGCATGCAAGGCAAGCACCTTACTTCCATGCTATCTCTCCAGCCCTAATGAGGTCTTTCTTAAAGGGGTGGACCCCTTTTATGACTGGTGTTGGACTCTGCTAGAGTAATACATAATGTATGACAAGAGCATCCCATTTCCTTTTGTATTTAAAATTTTTTAGGGTAGGTAGTTCCAGGTAGGTCAGATCCAGCTTGATGGTGTCTTCAGATCTGCACAGAGTAATCAGGGATGGTTGGTTTACCATAGTTAAGGGCTTCATCTGATGATGTCATCAGGTCTGTGCAGGAGAATCAGAAACCAGCAAATTTCAGGATCCTTTTGCAGGTCATGCTTTAAGTTTCAGGGGTTTTTTTCACTCCATGGAGACTTTTCACTCTGTTGTTAATGGAACAGAAAGGAAAAATGGAAACTTTGTTTAATAAATGTAGGATATCAACAAGAGCTTACTTACCTATGATTCCTATTTCTAAGTTGAATGTGGGCATAAGAACTATCTGAAAAAGAGAATTGAAACATAAACTATTTACAGCAAACTATTTACAATTGGAAATTATTAAATTTTTACAAAAATAAATCTAAACTTATAACTACATTGAAATGTTCTTCATTCCTCTGTTGTCAGAGAATAGAGATGACGTGATGTTTTTATTTTCCTGCTGATGTAGGGGCATTGTAATGTCAGTTTTTCTTTATCACTAACTAATATAAATAACAACTAACTGGGATCTTATTTGCTCAAAAGGTAAAATAAAATAAGACAAATGACTATTTCTTTCTTTTTCTTTTTTTTTTTTTTTTTTGTTTTTTTTTTTTTTTTTTTTGGTTTTTGGGCCACACTCGGTGATGCTCAGGGGTTACTCCTGGCTATTCGCTCAGAAGTCGCTCCTGGCAGGCACGGGGGACCATATGGGGAACCGGGGGATCGAACCGAGGTTCGTCCTAGGTTAACGCAGGCACCTTATCTCCAACGCCACCGTCCGGCCCCAGACTATTTCAATTTTTAAATAAGCTTAATGAAATTTGTAAATGAGCTAAAGTTCTTGAAGAAAAGATAGTTTTAAAGCAATGAAAAGTCAAAAGTAGTTTTTGGGTTTAAATTTGGCAAGTTCTTAGATAGCACAAAGGAATTCATAGCTTCTTTCTGGGAATGTCTTCTGTGGAAATGTAAGCATATCCTCTTCCTCTGATGATCAAGTTTCCTGCAACCCAATCCCTGTTCATTTTCACCTAAATAGGTGAGTTCATTGCCTTTGGGTTCTTTATTTATTTTTTTTAATTTTGGGCTACACCCAACAGCGCTCGGGGGTTTCTCCTGGCTCTGCACTCAGAAATCACTCCTGGTAGGCTCAGGGGACCATATGGGCTGCTGGGGATCGAACCTGGGTCTGTCTCAGTTCAAAAGCATGCAAGGCAAACGCCCTACCATTGTGCTATAACTCTGGCCCCATCCTTTGGGTTCTTGGGTCTTTCTGAAAATATTTTTCAATGGCTGTGTATGGTTCTCCTTATGGTAGACTTAGAAGATTTAGAGAAAACAATGATATTGATAGAAAGTAAGTTGGAGACAATCCCCACTTTTTATTTTTCATTAATTGAGTGCTTATTGTCCTATGTGCTCTTTCAACTATGGCCTGTTCTTGTGGATTATATGGTATTCCTGCTATGTGCTTTATCCACCATTCATTGCAAAAAGCTTGGAAAGTTTTGCTGGTATATTCTGGTCCATTATCCATCATGATTAAATTAAGAATTCCCATAACTGAAAAGCATTGCAATAGAAAGGAGCAAACTGCTTTAGCAATCTCTGATGACATAGTGCCAGGGGCCCTTGCAACAAGCAGAGAACTTTGCTAAAAGCAGGGAGTTCTGAGAAGTAAGTGTAACCATTTAAGGCTGGCATAGAGATAATGAAAGCATAGAATTTCAACCCTGGGAAACTGAGTCTAACTTATCTGAAGTTCCCTTTATCAGTATACTCCAGTGCCCGAGATGGGTCCCATTATCTGTACATTCTGACCCATTTTCGATGGGCTCTGTTATCTAGGTATTCCTTTCTGTTCAATGTATCTTTGCCATATCTGCATGCATATGTGCAGAATTGTGTATTTAAGCTGGGCCTTGTTTCAATAAATGGAACTGGAATTCTTCTCCCATTCTTGTCTGTCTCTATGTCTGTTATTTGTTCTATGTGCGAGCGTTCTCTCCGAGAAGAGTAGCCCACATTTTGACTGGTGTCCCCAACAGGTCGAGGACACCTACAACATAGGGACATCCCATATAAAATGAGAACATGTGTCAATAACCATATGCAGTTATGGTTTGTTTAGGAAATAGTTAACATGTGTCACATTCATTTGCCATAATTCATTTGTTTTAATACCATGAAGATTAGCTCCTGCCACATGATACAGAGGAGCACATACTGAACAGCTCCAAATAATATGTCTGGATTGTCTTAGTGGAATGTGATAGTGGATGTGAAGGTAATTGGCATTTGTGTATAGAGCATCATGTTCTTCCACTGGTGATGTAAATACTGGCATTGCCAAGGAATCAGCTAATTCTTCTACAGTCATTGGACAAGGAAGATCAAACTGATATCTTATGTCTGATATAAACAGGTTCTGAGTGCTCTTGTAACATGACTTGCAGTTGTTGAAGTAGATGTACAGGGTTGTGAGCAGTTATAGATGTGGTAACAATTTTTGGAAAGAGGCCAACTACATATGCAGAATACTCACAAGATTGCAAGGACCTGACACATATGATAATGGGTAAATTAAGGTAGCAAGTTCTACTTGTGCAGTTGTGATTGATGCACATTCTTGTGATCAAGGATGGATCAATGATTCCACCTTTCCATGAGGATGATCCATTAATAGAAAGCACAGGTACGGGGGTCGGGCGGTGGCGCTGGAGATAAGGTGCCTGCACTAACCTAGGACCGACCGCGGTTCGATCCCCCGGTTCCCCATATGGTCCCCCATGCCTGCCAGGAGCGACTTCTGAGCGAATAGCCAGGAGTAACCCCTGAGCGTCACCGGGTGTGCCCCCCCCCAAAAAAAAGCACAGGTATATCTGGAATAGGAAAGGTGCAAATGATGGAAGAAATTATAAAAGGTATTCTTCTTTAAAAGTCCTAATTTTTTTCCTCCTGGATATTGTGAAGAAAGTTCACCTGTGGAATCAGCCAGAGCTCTTACAGAACTTCACTGAGTGGAAATATTGATTCAATTTCATTTTAGGGTATTGGCAGGACTATGATATCAGAATTGTATCCCAATAAAGTGTGGTTTTGTAACCTCCCTTTAATAATTAAATTATTTATTAGTTCTAAGTATGGCATGGTTGTGTGTTGGGTTTGTTCTGAAGATGTATCTATTTCAGAGGGCCTGATAATTTAACAATGTCAGCTGTTAGTGATTTTGATGTTGTAAATAGTAATAGCCATACCTTCTCTCCAGGGGTAAAGCAAGTAAGATAGTACTTTTAGAGGCAGTACATATAAATTTTAATTTCTGGACCGGAGAGATAGCACAGTGGTAAGGCATTTGCATTGCATGCCGAAGGATGGTGGTTCAAATTCCGGCATCCCATATGGCCCCTGAGCCTGCTGGTGGAGATTTATGAGAGTAGAGCCAGTAGTAACCCCTGAGCACTGCTGAGTGTGACCCAAAAAAAATTTTTTTAATTTCTTCTGAGCCTCTGGAGTCAGTTGTCTGGGCTATTTAGGGAAGAGTCACCTTCTAAGGTAAGAAACAAGTTAATTAGCTCTGAATTAGGAATACCAAGAAAGGGTAATATCACCCAGCAATTTTTGAAAGTCATAGAGTATTTTAAGATCTTTCTGGTAGATTGAAATTTTTTGAGGATGTACTATCATGCATTCAAGAATATAACCCAGCTAGTCATATGGAGACATCATCTGAATTTTTTCTATTACTACTTGTAATCCAGCTGCTGGCAAATTCGTCATAACATCCTCATACAGGTTTTGAAGTTCTTTCTCATTTGAACATGCTATTAAAATATCATCCATGTAGTTTTTAACATAAACATTAGGAAATCTTGCACAGTAAGGACATAGAACTAAAACAACAAAATACTGAGATATAGTTGGTGAGTTAGTGATTCCCTGAGGTAAAACAGTTCACTGAAACCTGTGCATTGGTGCCTTATGATTAGAAAACATAATGGAGAATGTAAATCATTTATGGTTATCTGGGTTAATAGGTGAATCATATAAACAGTCTTTGATGTCGATCACTACCAGGTGGGAATTTTTAGGAATCATTACAGGAGAAGGAAGGCCAGGTTGGAGAGTTCCCATGAGAATCATTGTGGCATTAACATTACACAAGTCAATCAGTAGTAGCCATTTGCCTGGGTTTTGTTGTTATTGTTGTTGTTTTTGGTAGAACAAAGACAGGAGAGCTCTATTCAGAAAAATGATATTTCTATGTGTCCCAGTTTTAACTTTTTCTACTAAATTTGTAAGCACCGTTAGTTTTATTTCATTAAGAAATACTGACTTGTCTACACAGGGTGGTTAGATTTCCACTAAATATGGAGTGGTGGTGAACATGTAATTAAGTGACCCTGATTAGAACATGTGATTCCTATGTAATCCTCTTCATGTCCTAGAGTGGGGTTCATCTCCTTCTGGAGATGGCCCTGACCAGCCAGTTTGGAGTCTATTGACAGACAAATGAAGGATTAAAGTATTTAGCTTTAAAAAAGAAAGAAAGAAAGAAAGAAAGAAAGAAAGAAAGAAAGAAAGAAAGAAAGAAAGAAAGAAAGAAAGAAAGAAAGAAAGAAAGAAAGAAAGAAAGAAAGAAAGAAAGAAAGAAAGAAAGAAAGAAAGAAAGAAAGAAAGAAAGAGAGAAAGAGAGAAAGAGAGAAAGAGAGAGAGAGAGAGAGAAAGAGAGAAAGAGAGAAAGAGAGAAAGAGAGAAAGAGAGAAAGAGAGAAAGAGAAAGAGAGAAAGAGAGAAAGAGAGAAAGAGAGAAAGAGAGAAAGAGAGAAAGAAAGAAAGAAAGAAAGAAAGAAAGAAAGAAAGAAAGAAAGAAAGAAAGAAAGAAAGAAAGAAAGAAAGAAAGAAAGAAAGAAAGAAAGAAAGAAAGAAAATATGATTTCTCTGGATTATGAGCTAGACAGGTTTATAGGAGGAGGAATTGTGAACTCAGCACGTTATTGTCATGTTCCCATAGATTCAGGGGTACAGAAGCCAACTTAAGATTGTAATGTGGCTATATATTTCCTTCTGTAGTAATGGCTTTTAGTAGCCTAGTGCTCTGTCAGATGGAGGAAGAAGGCATATTTCCTATTCCTTGCAAGTCAGAAGGAATCTTCCATAGAGTCCAATTCTAAGGCCAGTATTAAGTGGATATGATGGGGAAATCGACTCCTACATCACTCCTACCCCTGAATTGCTTGCCATCAATTTTTAGAGGAATTACTGGGTGTATGTTCTTGTGCAGGCTACAAGTGAATGCCACTAGAGGGTCTGTAGAAGCTACTAAGGGATTATCTCTGTCAAATCTTCCAATTTTGGGGTGATCAGAGTAGCTCAGCATTACAAATGGGAAAAGTAGGAATTGTGCTATTCTCTCACCCTCTTTAAAAGTCCATTTTGTAGGCACTATTATTATTACGATTATTAGTTCTCACTCATAATCTGGGTCTATAATTCCCAAATGAACAATAATGTCCTTTATTGTTATACTGCTACCCAACACAGACCTATTGTACCTGGCAGTATTGGTCCCTTAATGCCTAAGCGTAGTTTGATTGGACATTGTGCTGGAGTCAGGGTTATATAATTTGGGCGAGGTATATCTTTCAGTGGTGGTAGACTGTAACAAGCTTACCAGTCATAGGTATGACTTGTTGCCCCAAATTGTTGTGGACCCCCTGCCCAATTCCCTAGAATTTGCTGAACATTAGTAGAGCCATCTCTTGACCAATGATTCCCTCAATTGCATCGTGGGTATGGTCCAGGTGGCAGTCTCCAAAGGGTGGGAGTAGGGTTCTTCATTTTCTCCTGTAGTGACCATACTTGCCACAATGAAAACATCTACACAAGATTTGAAAGGTCTTCATCCCTCCCTTCCTCCTTCCCTCCCTCCCTCCTTCCTTCCCTTCCTCTCTCCCTTCCTTCCTTCCTTCACTCCTTCCTTCCTTCCTTTCTTCCCTCCCTTACTTTTCCTCCCTCTCTTTTTTGTTTCTTACTGGGTACTTGATGGCAACTCCCAGTCTGTTCTCAGAAAGACTCCCAAGGGTGCTCATTGGACCGTGTAATGTCGGGATTAAAATTCTGGTTTGTAAACAGGTTGTCCTCTGTTTACATAGGCAGATCAGCAATTTCTTGCCCAGTGATTACCTCTGCTGCATTTAGGACAATGTCCAGATGGTGACCTTGAGAATGTACAGTTGGACAGAGCTCTAAAATCTCCCTTATATAGTCCTCATTTGCATTTTCAAATGTAAGTTGCTTTATTAAATAATCCTGGACCTCTTTTCCTTAACTTGCCTCTGTACCACCTCAAACAGCTTGCTGATAAATTGGGCAAATGGTTCTGATACACCCTGAAAGACCTTTGTAAAACTACCTTTAAACTCAGAGTCTGCATTTATTTTTTACCATGTGAATAGGGCAATAACCCAAATATAACTCAGGATTGTGCAGGATATGATAGCCTATTTTTATTTTTGTTATAATCCTTCTCCTAACAACATATTAAGGGTGATTTTGATTCTGGATAGCCTCCTACCTGATTTTCCCACGTTGTATAATTTTCCTTTTACCTCATCACTTAGCCACATTTGCCATTGCAGGTATTGGGATGGGCTCAGGCAAGCTTTGGCCAAAGTCTGAAAGTCCTGTGAGGTCCAAAGTACATTCTTGCTCCAACCTGACAGATATTCAGTGCAGTATGGGGATGTTGACCCATATGCCATGCAGGCTTATTTGAAGCTACTTAAGGAGTTTTATTTTAGTTCTTGATATGTGGGCAGTTCTTGGAATCTATCTCTGGTGGCCTCTAGTTTTGATCTTAATGGAGTTAGGTTTTCTGATTTTGACTCTAAGTAGGTACTCATAGGCTCATCTTCTGTGGTGCTATAGATTTGCTCAGGTCTGGGAGATGCAGATTTTTTTTTTTGGTTACCTTCATGCTAATTATTATGTCTGGACTTATATTGTTCATAGATTGTACCCTGTTCTCTACCAGAAACATTCCACTTCCTTGTTCTGGTTTCAGTTTAGCAGAATTTTCCTTTTTTGCCTTTTTCCCCTGATTCGATTTTATGGGTACAAGAGAAGATATTTTTTGTTTTGGATTTTGGAATAGGTCATGTAAGAATGGCAGTAGCTATTATATTTGCCTTGGTTTCCTTAACCGATGGAGTGGGTTCAAGAGGAGCTGAAGGACTGATACTTCTCATTAAATCAGTTATTAAGTTACTAAATCTTATTTTTCTTTAACATGAACTGGAGAGATATATTCCAGCATACCATTGCTATTATGGTTGAATAGATCATTATTGCCTTCAGGTCTATATCATTTAAAATCCAGGAGAATAAAAATGATTTTATCGGGGCCCGGGAGATAGCATGGAGGTAAGGTGTTTGTCTTTCATGCAAAAGGTCATCGGTTCAAATGCTGGTGCCCCATATGGTCCCCCGTGCCTGCCAGGAGCAATTTCTGAGCATGGAGCCAGGAGTAATCCCTGAGCAGTGCCAGGTGTGACCCAAAATCCACAAAAAAAAAAAAAAAAAGATTTTATCCACAGTGGAATCAGGGCCTTAATACAAGATGGGATCATTGCCTGGACCCACTGGAAAATCAAGTATAATAGCCAGACTAACATACCTGTTCCAATGTAAAGATGTTTGATGTGCCAACTGCCAGAGCCAAGCTGCTGGGGATGGGCCTATTCTGCTGGGGGTCTGTTGGAGTCTTGCAGACAAGACTCTGACAAACTACTTCAAGCCTTTTAATAGAGGAGCCTAGAGGCCTATGATAAGCCCCTAGGCAAGGAGAGGTAGAAAGAGAGAGAAAGAGAGGGAGAGAAAGAGCTGGGTTTGAAACTAGAGTAAGGTCAGATTGAGGGCAGCAAGGTTCTGGGCTTGGGATTCCAGGGAAGCAGGCAACAATCAAATATAACAAACAGGAAGACAGGAATCGGGCCAAGGTGTATGTTTGCAGGAGTAGATTCCAGGTAGGACGGGGGGAGGGGGCTGAGGTGGAGAAATTAGCAGCCCTAGAGACTCTCAGAGGCAGCGGCTTGGGCTCCAACTCTGGGCCCTGGGCATGTGGATGCTATGCATGTGGGTGCTGGAGGCGCCATTCCATTCCATGGGGAGGATGCTGCTGAGCTTGCTTAGTATTGGGGACCTTTATTATTGGCAGTGAAGGGGACCAAGTCTCAGCACCCTGGTTTTATCATCAGAAGGGCTCCACCTCCCTGTGGAGCAGTTTGGAAAGAGGAGAGTCTCTTCTGCCCCCTAGTGACAGGTATCCTGTCTTGCTCCCCCTTCAGCTTGTCGTGGTCCAAAATGGGCTAAAGTCACTTACAGATATGCCTCTTCTTTGAGTCACTGAATGCCTCAGATGTGAGCCCACAGAGACGCATAGGCCCCTGACATGCCCTGAGAACGAGGCCACAAGCGCCCCAATTTATTGGTGTGGAAACCAAGGTTTCGGATATGCCAACTGCCAGTATTCCCAGAGCTGGGATGGAACTGAATAGAGTCCTGCAGGCTCCAGAGGGCGGGTGTGTGTGGGGGGGGGCGGGGGGGGGGAAAGCGGGTGACCTTTGACCACAGTGCTGCCCCCTAGGCCTAGTTTTTCCCTGATTCAGTTGACAGACATTTCCTGAGCATGCGCCAAGCACAGGGCAGCAAGCTGTGGGCCAATGATGCTGAAGATGTAGACACCTGCAAACAGTCCTTGATGCCTAAGAGCAGCTGCATCTGCTCATGGCAGCTAACCTTTCTCCCTAGGACCCACAATACAAAAGACTTCAGTTTCTAATCAAATCCTTTTTGTTTTGTTTTGTTTTGTTTCTTGGGCCACACCTGGCAAGACTCAGGGTTTACTCCTGGCTCTGTGCTTAAGAATTATTCCTGGTTGGTTCAGGGGACCATATAGGGCACCAAGGATTGAATCTAAGTAAATCACTCCAGCTGAATCAACTTCCTTTACAGATAAGAAAACTGAAGCCCAGAGAGGGGAAGTAGCTGCTTAGTAACAGAATCAAGAGCAAAGTCCACTGGGGACCTAGTCCCTCTGGTCCCAGATGGTTCATCTTTCCTTTCACATTAGCATTCTGCAGCCCACCAGTATTTGTCACACCAACTCCAAGAAGAAAGGAAGAGGAGGAGAAGGGGAGGAGGGTGCTGACCTCGAGCAAATTTGTTCAAGCATAACTCACCAAATAATCTTTTCAGACTGAATCGGGACAAAGCCCTTCAATGATCCTTTGCATCATTACAGCTGCTCTTGCATATTAAATGTGTTTTTTCTTTTTCAAACTGCAAGATGGAGCAAGCAAGCATAGGCTCCAATATCGCATGGACCGAAACATTGCGCTAGTAGTTTTAACCCGCCACGTAAACGTCATCTTCGGGGGCAGACACTCCCTTTTCTTCTTTTGTCCGGTTGGAGAAATGCCTCCCTCTCCCTGGCACGGGAGCCTCCAAGAAGCCCAGGAGAAGGTGGATCTCTGCCTAAGCGTCGGGGAGGTTGGACTTATGCGGCTGCTCTGGAAGCCAATAGAAGCACGGAGTGGGAGGACCCAGCCGGGCCTTGGATGGCGGCGGCGGGGCTGGCAGGTTTGCGGACTGGGCCTTAGGGGAGGGGTGCAGGGGGTTGTAGGGGGGCACGGAGCGGGAGTTGGGATGGGCTGTGTGTCCCAGCATGGCCTAAAACATTTGAGCGCGGTGAGCACGGGCCTTGATCGTCACATCCCTGCTCCCAGGCGCTGCGCCCAAAGTTTTCACCAGGCCTAGCAGGGAAGAGCTGCTTGCTGGCTGGCGGAGATGCAGATGGCGCAAGGGGGTGGGACGCGCGCGTAAAGAGGGTCCTAGCGCGTTTGGTGGGAAGAACTGCAGTCCCAAACGCGCCTGCTGGACTGTCGAGAGCCTGGAATTTAGGAGAGTTTGGGGAGGTGAGAAGGTTAAGCAGTATTTGGTGGCCTGGATTCTTGACTCCTGGAGCCCAGCCCCCAGCCCCATGCTGGCTCTGTGGCCTCCTCCCCTTTACTCTGTGTGTCTGTTGCAGGTGTCCGGTGTGGCTGCCCCCGTATTCCAATAAGCATGAAGCTCCTAGCTCTGGTGGCCGTGATAGGGTATTTGCTCGTGCCCACAGCAGAAGCCAACAAGGTGAGGGAGGTGGCGCAGGCCCCTGGCACATATTGCCCAGAGAAACCCATAGGCCAGTGCTGCAAACTGTCACTCACCCCAGGGCCAGACTTTTGGGGGGAAGGGTGCTCCCCCAAGTCCTAACTGCATATGTCCAGAGGGGAGGGAAGAGGGTGGTGCCTGCCAAGCCCAGTGCCTGGCAGAGATTCCAGGTAATGCCAGCCTGGGAGGAACTTGGGGCTGGGAGTTCTCAGGACATACCCCGCCTCCCCTTGCTCCTTGGCCTAAGTGGAGGTTAGGATTCCTCTCACTCTGCTTTTTGTTTGGCTACACTTGGCAAGGCTCTGGGGTTACTCTTAATTCTGGAATTACTCCTGGTGGTACTCAGGGAACCACGTGGAAAGGCAGTTTCAGTCATTGAGAGTGACCTAAATGCCTGGGGGTCCTGACACACCCCTCATTCCTTAGGACTTCAATGCTGCTTTGAGTGTGTCTATGGACCTTGAGCTTTGGTGAGGGTGACAAATGCCTGGGGGTCCTGACACACCCCTCATTCCTTAGGACTTGTGCTACTTTGAGTGTGTCTGTGGACGTGAGCTTTGGCACTTAAGGACTTGCTGCTTTTCCTTCTGGAAAGTTCCAGATGGGCTAGTCAGAGTTGGACTCATCTATTTAGAGAGAAGGAACTTACCAAAAGCCTGCTGGGAGCCCTCCAGGGAAGGACTCCTTTCTTTTCCCCAATCCAGATCTAGGGAATTGAAGATGGACTGGGGAAGAGATAAGCCTCCAAGGCTGTAGGGCTGAGGGGCACTGAGAAGGGGTGGGATAGAACATTGTCCCTCTCACTCAAACCCTTACACAGTCCCTTTCCCCTCTCCTCACCCTTCCTGAGGGAATGGCCATCCCCATTGGTTTCTGCAAGCTCCCTTTGCATCCTGACCGGTGGTGGTCTTTATTTATTTGTTTGTTTGTTTATTTATTTATTTTGCTCTTGGGCCATATCCAATGGTACTCAGGGCTTACTCTGGGGCTCTCTGCTCAGGGATCACCCCTAGCAGTGTTCAGGAGACCCTGTGGGATGTTGGGAATCAAGCCCAACTGGGACATGTCCAAGGCAAACACCATGCTGTACTGTCACTCTGACCCATGGTGTTGGTCTCAAGGCAGCTGTGACAGAATATTCTTGTGTGGGCCTGGGGGAAGGTTGGGGCTTTCCTGTGGTCACCTCTAGAACTGGGATCTGGAAGCCTGGGATCTCACCAGAGCCTAAACTGGGTCTTCCTGCCTGTGTGTGCTTCCTCTCACAGAGCTCTGAAGACATCCGGTGCAAATGCATCTGCCCCCCTTACCGCAACATCAGCGGCCACATCTACAACCAGAATGTGTCGCAGAAAGACTGGTGAGCCTGCCTGGTGACCTGTGCCAGCTGTGCCTATGAAGAAATTGGGATGGAGTGGGAGTTTGAGGAGTCTTGCACCCCCAAAGGAGAAGCTTGCTCTTTCATTCCTAGGAAGAATCTGAAAGGAATATTTAGTCCCTGGCTCTCCCTTTGGAAACAGCGCCCAGGTGTCTGCTTCCAGCGGAGGGGCTCCTGTATTTGGTCCATGTGGCATGTATTGGTAACAATGGCATGATGGCCCTGGCATGGGTGAGGGGGTATGGTGGCTGTCAGCAGGGGGCTCTCGTGTGCTCAGCATGGGGACCTAGTGCTGTATTCTGCACCAGTCTCATCACAGGCCTGTGAGGGAGAGACAGGCTGTGTGCCTTTCAAGACTGAGAATTTAAATTAGAGTCCTGGAGCCTTGTATGCATTTCTTTACAAAATAAAGGGGGTAAGAGGAGAGAGAGAGAGAGAGAAAGAGACAGAGAAAGAGAACAAAGAGTGCTTGGAAAGATAGTACAGCAGGTAGGGTATTTACCTTGCATGCAGCTGACCCAGATTTGATTATATGCACCTCCTCATATGTTTCCTCCAAACCTGCTAGGAGTAATCCCTGAGTGTAGAGCCAGGAGTAATCTTTGAGCACTACAGATGTGGCCCAAAACCAAAACAAGCAAAAATGTAAAGAAAACCAGTCTTACCCTGGGGGGTGGGGGTGGGGATCAGCAATGCACACACTGCCTGGAGCCCCCAGGGTATAGACGGGCACCTGCCACTGTGATGTTGGCATCCTTTTTTGTTTTTGTTTTTGGGTCACACCCGGAAGCGCTCAGGGGTTACTCCTGGCTCTATGCTCAGAGATTGCTCCTAGCAGGCTCAGGGACCATATGGGATGCGGGGATTCAAACCAACTTTCCTTCTGCATGCTAGGCAAATGCCCTACCTCCATGCTATCTCTCCAGCCCTGATGTTGACATCTTGATTTGCAGCCCAGAGGACATGGTCATGTCCCTGCATTTGTGCCTCTTTTTGTTTGTTTGTTTGTTTTTTGTCTTTTGTTTTGGGGTCACACCAGCAAGCCTCAGGGGTTATTCCTGGCTCCATGCTCAGAAATTGCTCCTGGCAGGCACAGGGGACTATGTGGGACGCTGGGATTCGAACCGATGACCTTCTGCATGAAAAGCAAACACCTTACCTCCATGTTATCTCTTCGGCCTCTGTGCCTCATTTTTACTACTGTTCCACCAGCTCTGCTGGCAGAAGCACCTTCCCCTTGATTGTAGGCTACTGACCCCACACATTGAAGCGTGCATGTGCAGTCCCCATTGCTGGTGTTGGGCCAGCCCAAGTTGGCAATTAAACAGAGTGCAGCAGTGCCTAGCACCATGCCTGCAGTGTAGGCAGGAAGCAGGGTGCCCCAGAATGGGAAAGCACCAGGGCCTTTGATTGCCCTGTATCTTCCTCGTGCCAGTAGAGACTTCTGTAGCCCACATCTGACCCAGTAACACAAGGGGTGAGGGGACCCAGCAGCTGAGCTGGAGAAAGAGGGTTCCTCTTCCATGCCCTCTCTACTACCCTCTGCACAGTGGATTATGGGGTGCCCTGGAGCATGCTGGGTCAGCAGCTCTGATGGAATTCAGCTTCTGTTTATCCTGTTCAGTCCCAGGAGACAAGGAGGTACAGAGGAGTAAGCCCCCTCCCATTGTTTGTTACTCCACTCCTTTGTTTCCTGCCTTTTGGGGAATCTTTGATGTGTGGGTGAGAGGCAGGGAACAGACCCCCCCCCCACCACCACCACCATATTAGGTGAGCTGGGGCACAGCTCTGGCTCCTCAGGACTCTGATGTCTCTCTCCAGAGAGAGCTTCTCCACTGGAAGCTTCAATAGGACCTTCCCCTCCCCTGATCTTTACCCTAGCATGTGGAGAAGCCCCTACCTTTCACAGTTATCTTCTGTGTCTCTAAAGGGTGGAGGTTTGGCTCTCTAGGGCTGGCAGAGGTACCCAAAGAAGGGAGGGCCTTGACAGACCAGCACTACCCCCACAGACCTGCTGTCCATTGCCTTCCCCAGAGGTAGGAGAGGGCCCAGAGGGGTCAGGAAGCCCCTCATGCTGCATCATTAGGGCTAGAGGTGATTGGGAAAAAGACTCTGAATAGCTTTTTGAAAATAGGCATCCTTTATTTTGAATTTAGTTATTCTTTTTTGTTTTAGTTTTTGAGTCTTGCCCAACCGTACTCAGGATCCATTCTCAGGGATCACTCCTGGTGGGCTTAGGGAACATATAGGATGCTGGGACTAAAACCGAGGTCAGGTTTATGCAAAGCAAGTGCCTGCCCACTGTACTATCTATCTGTCTACTCCTTCCTTTCTTCCTCCCACCCTCCCTCCCTCTTCCTTCCTCCTTTTTTCCTTCCTTCCATCCTTTCTTCTATCCTTCCCTCTTTTCTTCCTTCCCTCATGCCTTCCTCCTTTTTTCTTCCTTTTCCCTTCTTTCTTTCTTTCTCCTTTCCTCCTTCCTTCCCTACTTCTTTATTTCTTCCTTCCTCCTGTCCTCCTTTCTTCTTCTTCTCCTCCTTCTTTCCTTCCTTTCATCCTAGCTCCTTTGGTTTCTGTGCTGTGATTATTTTCAGAGGTGTTTATAGGAGACTGGGATGCCAGAACTGGAGCTGGGCTCCTCACATGCAAAGCCTATTTTCATTCTCTTTCTGGTTTGAATTTGGGCTTTTATTTCCATCCCCAATGTTTACGCCTTGTAGATTTTGCCATTGCTGCCTTGAATATGGCCACCTTGGATGTAGCCATGGACCATGGTATAGGGACAGTCCTGGCCCCCGGCATCACTGCCTACAGCACACACCTGTCCATCCTCAGAATGTAGGCAGGGTCTGTTTGATTGTTTGGTGCTGATGAGAAGGGGCTACTGTGCTGCTGACCAGCTGGAAGATGAAGGCTGAAGGGTTGCACTCAGAGCTGGCATTGGGGCTGGGCTGAGGGTGTCATGTGCTGTGTCCTGCTGCTATGCCCAAACCCAAAGGGGAACTTGCCCTTTGGGGCTGCAACACTGGCAAGCATGTCCAGGAACCCATCTGGGGTCCTGTGAGCTGACCTTGAATGACGTGGGGCCTTGGTGATAAGAAGTAGGGGTGGGAGTAGGGGGAGGTGGGATGCGGATAAGTGGTCAGAGGGCACATGTGGGTTGGGGGTAGGCTGAGCCCTGCAGGGGTAGAGCTGGACAGTGGGAGCCAGGGTCAGAGCAGCCTCACCTACTTCTGCCTTAGAGCCTGGGCTTGTGTGGACTAGTGTGAAGTGGGGAGCCCCCCAAGGAGGCCATGTGGGAAACAACCATAGCAGTGGTGGAAAGTTCTGGCCACTGTGTAGGGCAGAAATGCTGAGCCCTAGCCAGGCTTCAGTGGAACAAGAACAGAGAAGCCTGAGTGGACTGTGGAAGGAGCGAGAGCTGGGGAGAGTGGGGCTGCCTCAGGGTTCAACCCAGGTTCTCCCTGGATCAGTAGAGGATTTTGCTGTTTGGAACACAAGCCATGGAGCAGGTTGAGGGCTCAGGGGCCCACATCCAGAGAGAGCACAGCTCAAGCAAGTAACACAGGGTTGAACTAAGGACTGGATGGGGCCATTGACGGGATGGTACTTCCAGCCACCCCCTTTCTCCAAGTCTCTCTCCTACCCTGAGCCACACTGTCTCCTGCCCCATCCATGACATGTCTCTGTTACAGCAACTGCCTGCATGTGGTGGAGCCTATGCCAGTGCCCGGTCATGATGTGGAGGCCTATTGCCTGCTGTGTGAGTGCCGCTATGAGGAGCGCAGCACCACCACCATCAAGGTGGGTACCCCTACCAGCAACCCTGTCCCCAGCCATGCCATAGTTTTAATTTCAGATTTTCTCCCCCTCCCTTCTACCACAATCCCAGCTGAGCACCCTGGTCCTGCCACCCTGCACCCATAGATGTTTGGTTTACTCTGGAATATTCTACGGGTTTCTACACTGGCAGTTCAGGCCTTGAGTACTTGCTCCACCATACTAAGCTTTCTCCTATGGTCCTCGCTGCCTTGTCCTTCTCTGGTGGTCTTTCTTACCACATCCCTCCTATGTCTTCCCACTTTCTTCACCTTATCTCCCATTTTCCTGTTTCCTCCTCAACATCCCCCATTCTCTCATAGTTCTCCCTGCCGTCCCCCATCCCATGGTCCTTCCCACTGTCCCCCATCCTCCTAGAATCCTCCATGTCATCCCCTCATCATTCCCACGCTTCTTCCCCCCATCCTCCATTTTCTCACAGTCCTCCCTGCCATCTTCCCATTCTTCCATAATCCTCCCCACTGTCCCATGCCCTTTGTACCACCCCTCTTCAAAGCAGCCCCCTCTCTATTGGGGTCTTTCCTCCTTCTGCCCCCCCCAGCTAGATACCTTATTCTCTGAATGTGCTCTAGGGAACCCACACTCTGGGTACCAGTTATCTGAGCCTTCAGTTCTGAGCCTGGTGTCACCTGGCAAAGGACGGACTTCCTGTCATGAGTACCTCATCAAACCCACCTCTTCACCCTCACATTTCCCTCCAGTCCTCAGGAGACCCCAGCCTAGCTTCAGCCCTTTTCTTCTTCCCTCTTCCTGGGTACAGGTGGGAGCCGGACTCCCATAGCTGGTGCATAGAGACTGGATCCCATTAGGAAGAAGCTGATCCTCCAGATTAGCTCTCCCCCAAGAAGGTTACCCCTCTATGCTACCCCTCCAGGTTAAATCCCTCTCTGATGGCACCTGGCCTAGTGGGAGGGCACAGGGCACTTTCAGAGCCAAGTACTCTCTGGAGCTCAGGAGTCTCTTTCATTTTGTACCTCGACCTGTCTGATCTATAAAAGAACTGAGATTACCTGAGAAACAGCAGCTCCATCCTGAAGGGAGTTTGTTGTGACCTCTGACCTGGTATGCCCCTCGGGGCTCACTGTGTATGCTGGAGGACCAGGAAGGGGCACAAGGTCTCAGAATGGCAGTACCCACTTCCCAGGACTGAATAGCATCAGTGTGGGACATGGAGCTTGTTACTCCAACCTGTCGGTTCTGTTGACCTGAGTGCACCAGGCCTCTGGGCACCCCTGGGTGGAGAAGGTCAGCTGTCCCTTGCAGCTACCCAACATAGCTCCCCAGCAGGGTACAGGCCAGGCTCACAGTGCAGGTCTCCCCAGGTCATCATCGTCATCTACCTGTCAGTGGTGGGCGCCCTCCTGCTCTACATGGCCTTCCTCATGCTGGTTGACCCACTGATCCGGAAGCCTGATGCCTACACGGAGCAGCTGCACAATGAGGAGGAGAATGAGGTAGGGCCAGGAGTGGGAGAGGGTGACAAGGTCGGGGGACACCTGGGATTATCCTGTCCCCATCCCCACCCCTTAGATGCCCTAGTCTGGGAACTGGGACAGAATGCACCCCACCTGCCTGGCCCCAGCCTCAGTGAGTTGACCTTCCCTGGTAGGCTACTGGTGTAGCAGGAAGCCACTAAGATTGGGGACAGGCACTGCATGGTCCAGAACCTCACAGGGGTGACTGTTGAGAGGTGGCTGTGGAAGAAACAGGGAGCATTTTTGGGTCAGTGAGACAGAGCTGGGACACTTTACAGATAGCCTCCGAGGTAACCTGGGAAGTCCTCGCATAGCTGGGACTGCCACACACTCCACAGAGGCCCCCATGGGCTCTTGCATCACGGCTATGGGCTTCACTGAGGATGTGAAAATGGGGTGACACAGGAAGAGGACCGTTGGAGGGCTCTATATGGGTACAAGAAGTGCTGTGGACTCCCCCACGGCCTGTCCCAGAGAACAAAGAAATTAGTAAGCGTGTCATTGGAAAAGAAGTACCAGCTCCATGGAGCGTTGGGAGTGGATAGGGAGGGGCACAGAGGACCCCACATTGGGGCCATGAGACTGACAGCACAGGAGGAGCATTCTCAGCTGGGGCTCTCCATAGGCATGAAATGAGGCTCACAGGATGGGCTGAAGGCCATAGGCCCCTGCCTCACCACATGATGGCTGCACACAGTGCTGGGATGGTCAGGGTCCAAGACATGAGCTATGGAGGCCAGGCTGCTCCAGGGACATCCTGGGGAGCCATAGGTGGAGCAGAGAGGTGGCCTCGCCCCATGGGGCTGGGCCCAGGTAGTGGTGCTAGCAGTTGGGTGGTCTATGCTCCAGAGGAAACCTCGGGCCTACCTGGTGATTAATGCACAGTAATAGCAGCTCTGATATGGGCGGGGTCTGGCTAATAAACACTCAGATTAGGGGAAGGTGGTAATTGCCGCCTGGCCGGGGGGTAATTCAGAGCTTCGCTGATTACACAGGCTGTACCGCCTGGAATGCCTGGCGCTCCACTCAGCCTCCCATCTTCTGTCACCATGATCTGGTGGGAGGGCAGCTTCTTCCACCCCAAGAATTGGGTGGGGGTCCCTACTGGAGTCCTTGAGTCAATGGCAGGTGCTTGTTGGCAAGCTTCTGGGCAAGGGAAGGGTCCATTCTGGTTCCTAGGAATAGCCCCTGTCTCTCACAAGAACAGCACCTGTGGTGCCCCCTTGTGCTACATGGCCAAGGGCTGGGGTCTGGGGCTCAGCCTCAGGTTCAAGAAGGTGCTGCAGAATAAATTCCAGCTTTAAAGTCCTGACCCAGGTCAGGCTGGTGGTCTGAGAGGTCAATGGGGACCCTAAGTGCTCGTTGAAGGCCTTCTACATCAGTGCTTCCCTGACTCTGATTCTGTGGGGTGTCCTCTGCCTCAGGGCTCCTAGCTTGACCCTTCCTTAGACACGGGTCGTCACTTCTGAACAGCCCAGATGCCAAGACCAGATGCCAAGGTGGCCTTTGCGAGTGACAGTGCAGAGCAAGATCAGAGCAATAGCACAGCAGAAAAGACATCTGCCTTGTTCATGACTGACTGTTTGATCCCCCATAATATGGTTCCCTGAGCCCACCACAAGTTACCACAAGTTATTCCTGAGTGCAGAGCCAGGAGTAAGTCATGAGCATCACTGGGCATGGCTCTAAAAACAAAACAACTCCAAAGAACAGAAGAGTAAGGAGAAACTGGGTAGTGAGGTTGGGAGACTGTTAGACAAAGCCTGGGGACCATGTTCTCTAGCTATGAGTCTGGGGAGAAAGAAGGAAGACTGCCTGGTGGAGACGGCCCATGAGCTCTCAGAGGATGGGAGCATGTACCCTCGAGAAACCCAGGTCTCC
>PVKC010009705.1:0-26501 GCA_004027635.1 Crocidura indochinensis | reverse complement strand
TGCCAGGAGCAATTTCTGAGCATGGAGTCAGGAGTAACCCCTGAGTACTGCCGGGTGTGACCCAAAAACCAAAGAAAAAAAAAAAAAAGAAGGCAATCCTATTCACAATAGCACCATACAAAATCAAATATCTTAGAGTCAACTGGACCAAAGACGTGAAGGACCTATACAAACAAAACTATGAAGCCCTCCTCCAAGAAATAAGAGAGGACACACGGAAATGGAAACACATACCCTGCTCATGGATTGGGAGGAATAGCATCATTAAAATGGCAATTCTGGGGCCCGGGAGATAGCATGGAGGTAAGGCATTTGCCTTTCATGCAAGAGGTCATCGGTTCAAATCCCGGTGCCCCATATGGTCCCCCGTGCCTGCCAGGAGGAATTTCTGAGCATGGAGCCAGGAGTAACCCCTGAGCACTGCCGGGTGTGACCCAAAAACCAAAAAAAATAAAGGCAGTTCTTCCCAAAACATTATACAGATTTAATGCCATCCCTATAAAGATACCCATGACATTCTACAAAGAAGTGGATCAAGCACTTATGAAATTCATCTGGAACAGTAAACACCCTAGAATAGTTAAATCTCTACTAGGGAAAAGTAAAATGGGAGGCATTACTTTCCCCAACTTTAAACTGTACTTCAAAGCAATAGTTATCAAAACAGCATGGTATTGGAGTAAAGACAAACCCTCTGATCAGTGGAATAGGCTTGAATTCTCAAACATTGTCCCCCAGACATACAAGTACCTAATTTTTGACAAAGAAGCAAGAAATCCTAACTGGAGCAGGGAAAACCTCTTCAACAAGTGGTGCTGTCAGAACTGGTTAGCTAGTTGCAAAAAAGCGAACATAGACCCCCAGTTAACATCATGTACGAAGGTAAAATCCAAATGGATTGAAGACCTCGATATCAGACCTGATACCATAAGATATATAGAACAACACGTCGGTAAAACACTCCATGACTTTGAGACATAAGGTATCTTCAAGGAGGAAACTACACTTTCCAAACAAGTAGAAGCAGAGATCAACAGATGGGAATACATTAAACTGAGAAGCTTCTACACCTCAAAAGAAATAGTGCCCAGGATACAAGAGTCACCCACTGAGTGGGAGAAACTATTCACCCAGCACCCATTAGATAAGTGGCTAATATCCAAAATATACAGGGTACTGACAGAACTTTAGAAGAAAAAAACATTTAATCCCATAAAAAAATGGGAAGAAGAAATGAACAGACACTTTGATAAAAAAGAAATACAAGTGGCCAAAAGGCACAGCCTTGTCTTGTGCCAGCATTTAGAGGGAAGGCTTTTAGTTGTTCTCCATTGAGATTAATATTTGCCACTGCCTTGTGGTAGATGGCCTTAACTATATTGAGAAAGGTTCCTTCCATTCCCATCTTGCTGAGAGTTTTGATCAAGAATGGGTGTTGAACCTTATCAAATGCTTTCTCTGCATATATTGATATGATCGTGTGATTTTTATTTTTCTTGTTGTTGATGTTGTGTATGATGTTGATAGATTTACGGATGTTAAACCATCCTTGCATTCCTGTGATGAAACCTATTTGATCGTAGTGGATGATCTTCTTAATGAGGCATTGTATTCTATTTGCCAGAACTTTGTTGAGGATCTTTGCATCTGCATTCATCAGCGATATTGGTCTGTAATATTTTTTTTCATTGCATCTATGTCTGGTTTTGGTATCAAGGTGATGTTGGCTTCATAAAAAGTATTTGGAAGTGCTTCCATTTTTTCGAATTCATTAAAGAGTCTTGCCAGGATTGGTAGTAGTTCCTCTTGGAAAGTTTGAAAGAATTCATTAGTGAATCCATCTAGGCCTGGGCTTTTGTTTTTTGGCAGATATTTGATTACCATTTTAATTTCATCAATAGTGATGAGGGTGTTTAGATATGCTATTTCCTCTTCCTTCAACCGTGGAGATTATAAGAGTCCAAGAATTTATCCATTTCTTCCAGGTTCTCATTTTTAGTGGCGTAGAGCTTCTCAAAGTAGTTTCTGATTGCCCTTTGAATATTTGCCATACCAGTAGTCATCTCTCATTTTTCATTCCTAATACGAGTTACCAAGTTTCTCTCTTTGTTAGTTTTGCCAGTGGTCTATCTATCTTGTTTATTTTTTCAAAGAACCAACTTCTGCTTTTATTGATCTTTCGGATTGTGTTTAGGGTTTCCACTTCATTGATTTCTGCTCTCAGCTTTGTTATTTCCTTCTGCCTCCCTATTTTTGGGTCCTTTTGTTGACCACTTTCTAGTTCTATAAGTTGCGTCATTAAGCTACTCAGGTAAGCCCCTTCTTTCTTCCTGATGTGTGCTTGCAAAGCTATAAATTTTCCTCTCAGTACTGCTTTTGCTCTGTTCCATAAGTTTTGATAGTTTGGTTCTTCATTTGCATTTGTTTGCAGGAACCTTTTGATTTCCTCTTATATTTCATCTCGGACCCACTTGTTATTCAGGATGAGGCTGTTTAACTTCCAGGTGTTAAAATTTTTCTTCTTTGTTCCTTTGGAATTCAAAAACAATTTCAGAACTTTGTGGTCAGCAAAGGTAGCCTTCAAAATTTCTATTCTCTTGATATTATGAAGATATGTTTTATGTGCCAGCATGTACTCTATCCTGGAGAATGTCCCATGTACATTGGAGAAGAATGTGTATACAGGTTTCTGGGGATGGAGTGTCATATATATCCAATAGGCCTCTTTCTTCCATTTCTCTCCTCAGGTCCAGTATATTCTTGTTGGGTTTCAGTCTGGTTGATCTATCCATTGTTGACTAACCGTGTTGAGGTCCCCCACAATTATTGTGTTGTTATTGATGTTATTTTTCAGCTTTGTCAACAATTGTATTAAATATTTTGCTGGACCCTCATTCGGTACATATATATTTAGAAGTGTGATATCTTCCTGCTCTACATACCCCTTGATTAGTATAAATGTCCATCTTTGTCCCTTACAAGCTTCCTGAGTATAAAGTTTGCATTATCTGACATTAGTATGTCTACTCCAGCTTTCTTATGGGTGTTGTTTGCGTGGATAAATTTCCTTACCTTTTATTTTGAGTCTATTTTTGTTCTGACTATTCAGGTGCGTTTCTTATAGACAGCAGAACATTGGATTGAGTTTTTTGATCCATTTAGCCACTCTGTGTTTCTTAACTGGTGCAATTAGTCCACTGACATTGAGAGAAAGAATTGTCCTGGGATTTGATGCCATCTTTATATCAAAATTTTCTTAAATTAGGTCTTTCAGTTTTTCTCTTAAGAGTGGATTTGAGTCTGTAAAGTTTCTGAGCTGTTTTTTGTCTGTGAAACCATGTATTTTTCCATCAAACCAGAAAGTGAGTTTTGCTGGGTACAGTATTCTAGGTGAAGCATTCACTTCATTCAGTCTTGTCACAATACCCCATCACTGCTTTCTGGCCTTGAGTGTTTCTGGTTTCAGGTCTGCTGTAACTCTCAAGGATGCTCCCTTAAATGTAATTTCCTTTTTTGATCTTGCTGTTTGCAGATTCATGTTTCTATCTGTGGGATTCGTCATTGTGACTGGAATGTGTCTTGGGTTATTTTTTCTGGGGTTTCTTTTGCTTGGTACTCTTCGGGCATGCAGGATTTGATCACATATATTTTTTAGCTCTGGAAGTTTCTCTTTATTGATTTTCTTAACCATTGATTCTTCCTGGAAACTTTCTTCCTGTGTCTCTGGGACTCCAATGATTCTTAAGTTGTTTCTATTTATCTTATCATAGACTTCTATATTCATCTGTTCCCATTCTTTGACTATTTTTTCCATTGTCTGTTCGTTTGTTTTAAGTTTGTTTTTCCAATCTCTCTCGCTGTATGGAGTTGTTATTTATCTCATCTTCCACAGCACCAATTCTATTCTCTTCTACTTCTACCCTGATGTTGAACTTATTCTTTTTGTCATTCAATTCATTTACTGAGTTTTTCAGGCCTGTTACTTGACATGTTATTTCAGTTTGGAGTTTTGTGATTTATATCATCATATTTTCTTGATTCTTATTAGTGTTCTGTTCAACTAGGTCCATGGTTTCTTTGAGTTATTTCAGCATCTTCCATATTGCTTTTCTAAAGTCCTTATCTGAGATATTGATTAGTTTGTTGGTCATTATCTGGTCATGAGAATTGTCATCTTCGTTCTCTATGTCTGATGCTGGCCTGCGTTGTTTCCCCATTGTCACACTTGTATTGTGTGTTTTTCTACGTGTTGCGGTGGTATTCATTGGCTAAATGATGTACGTAGTCATACTCCTCTGGTTCCGCCCTTTCTGAGTGTGTTGATTTGCCTACAAGTGAGTGGAGTCCTCCGTGGATGAGGCCTCACACAGGATCAAATCTTAGGCCCAAGCACGCAGCAGAGAAGACAGTCCAGAGAGAAATGCTGGGCTTCAGTGATCCAGCACAGTCCATAGTGTGATTTTTTTCTCTTCTTGTTGCGATGATGTTCTTTACTTAGAAAGAGCGCAGGGCAGCATAGCGAAGCGGAGTGGCCGTGCTCTTCTGCAGCCTCTTTTCGGCCCACTCCCAAGATGTTCAGGCAACAGGAGAGGAGAAAGAAACACACAGACAGGACTTACAGTTTTTTGCAGTCAGGCCCACTAGGCAGGTGTAGATTTGCAGAAATTCCCAGCCTGACGTCACAAACAGGGGACCTCGCTTCTTGCCGGTTTTCACGTTATGGAGGTGTTCGTGGGCATTCCTGCCCTAGAATGGACCTCTGGGAGAGCAAGACTTTTTGGAGCCGATTTGGCCCACTCCCAAGAGGTTCGGGTGACAGGAGAGGAAAGAGAAACACACAGACAGGACTCACAGTTTTTCGTGAAATTTATTTTATAATTACTCAAAAATAACATCCCAATTTATATCATGATAAAGTTATGAGTAATCAATCTTTATTTATAATTTAAAATGATTTAAATAGTCTAACATTAGTATATTTTTCATCTAGAGCTGGACATAAGCTATCTTTGAGGGAAATGGAAAAGGTGTAAAGGATAAAATCAATACAACTTACTTCCCAAAGCTAAGATTAAATATGATTTTTTATAAAACATTAATGTGTCACTGGTATCAGAATTGTTAAGGCAATCATCTACATGAAAATCATTCTGAAAATTCAAACTGATAATGCATGTTATTTGATATACTAAACTGTTCCCTTAACTGTACTTTCTAAGGTCTTCTGGCATGTGCTTTTTAAATTTTAATTTTATACATTTCAATGACTTTTTAATGGTAGTAGGAAGAAGTTCTACAATCTCTATATTAGTAAGACTGTTAAATTTAAATATGCATGAAGTTGCTTAAAGCAAAATTAATAGCTTATTCTAAGTAACCCAAATAATAGAGTTCTCACCAATTTTTATTTGTAAATCAATTAAATAATTATAAAATTATTTTATGAATATTTCATATTTGTAAGCATCAATCAATAATATCCAATAGCTTTGAAAAGTTTTTAAGAACCAATAGCTGGTTATGAAATAGTTAAAGAAATCTCTGCTCTATGAAGAGTCAGATTAGCCTTCCTTGAAGCATACCTAAAAGATACTCCATTCTTTTTTTTTTTTTTTTTTTTTGGTAGCACTCAGGGGTTCCTCCTGGCTCTACGCTCAGAAATCGCCCATGGCAGGCACAGGGGAAGATATGGGACGCCGGGATTTGAACCACCGTCCTTTTGCATGGAAGGCAAATGCCTTCATGTTATCTCACAGGCCCCGATACTCCATTCTTATTCTCATTATCCTCCACTTTAATCCACTAAAACAAAATATCATGTAATTAATAGATTTCAAAATAGGTTTCTTCCAAAGAATTTCTGCAGTCACATTAGTGGCTATGAAGAATATTAGTCTTTATGAATGAATAGTACTTTGATTGAAGATAAAAAATTGCCATGAAATAAGTGACCCATACAGTATACCATCCTAATGATCAACTGCAGAAAACTTATGTTACATCTTTTCAATTTTATAAGAAAAATTAAAAAAGAAAAGTATCCTATTTAATCTTATAAATATATTATATTATAAATACATGCAATCAATTAAAATATTTTGGGGATACTGACTTGGTTATACCAAAATTTATTTATTTATTTTGGAAAACACAGCTTGTAGTCCTCAGAAGTGCTCCCTCTTCTTTACTCAGAGATCACTCCACATGATGGCAGATCAAACCAAGTCTACTGCAACAAAGACCTTATCTCTATACTATATCTCTGCCTCTAACATTCAATAATTAACTGGATACACAAATTTCCCCATAATTATCAATTCTCAGAATTTTCTAAATAAGATGTATTCTATCTTTTTATATTGTTTTTATTTTAAAATGCATTTTCATAACACTGTATAGTTATTTTGATATTTTATTTTATTATTAATGGTGAAGGTACATATGTATTATTATGTAAATATATAATTTATGATAAGGGACTGGCATAAACCACAAATAACTTATCTTGCATACTTATAAATTAGTTTATGGATTTCCTTTTAAGCAGTCATCAAGTAGTTATAAAATTCCTTGTAATAGAGAAAACAGTAAATACATAATTTGATGTATAATTCTTTATCTTATTTTTTGAAATTTAAAAACTCTACTAGTTGTTTAATGCATATTTCAAATTTTGTGACTTTAAAAAAACACAAGCAAAATAGAAATAGATGTGCAATTTTCATGTTAAGCTTATGATATACAAGTGAGAATGTAGATGAAAGAAATCCATTTTTGTGATAAATATCTCTAGTTATATAAAAATATTTCTGTTCTTAAGCAGTGATAAAATTTAAACCAATCTGAATTTCAGGGGAGCTGGGAGGTGGCGCAGGAGGTAAGGTGCCTGCTGCCTTGCCTAGGACGAACCACGGTTCGATCCCCCGGTTCCCATATGGTCCCCCGTGCCTGCCAGGAGCGACTTCTGAGCGCATAGCCAGGAGTAACCCCTGAGCGTCACTGGGTGTGGCCCAAAAACCAAAAAAAAAAAAATCTGAATTTCAGGAGTTCAAGTTATATTCATATCTAGAATCTGCATGTGTCTAAAAATTCTGCCAAATTTAATGATCAAGCATGATTAAAACCCAACTAATCATTGCTCAATTAACTTTTGACTTAATTTTTATGTCATTTTAATTATGGAAACTTGACTTCTAACTTTAAATTATATAGCTTTCCAGAGTGAAAAGTATCTTTGGGATATGTTTGGAACACTTTGGGAAGTATGTTTGGGAAGATAGCTACCAGTCAACTCAACATGATTAAAAGGTTTTTATTATTATTATTTTTTGTTTTGAATTGCATCATCCTCATCATCAAACCCCAAATTTATGCTTATAAGTGACTTAAAAAGTTGCAAACATATAAAGTATGTGTAATGTAATGTTCATGTTCAATCACTAATGCCCCATTTGCTAAACTCTCCCTAGCTCTGCAGCATACTTATTTCAAAAATACTTTTAATCTTTAGCTCAAACACTATGATTAAAAAAACTATTTGTGCACGAAATGCTTTACCAGCACAACTTCCATAGACAATCTTATGAGGGTGAAATGCTGGATCTGTGTGCAGCATACTAAAATACTTTGAATGTTGTATCTTATCTTATTTTCTCCCCAGAATACTTGCTTGGAGACATTTAAATCTAGTGACATTATACAACACCAAAAAATACAGAGCAGGAGCTCAAGTTCACCTAGAGCTGAAAAATGTATAAAACTATGAGCAAAGTTAGCTGTATGAGGTAGTATATGACATTACATAGGTGAAGTTGCTTGAACTTGTATTGGAAGAATTGTCTCTCTTTGCTCAATATAAGTGTACCCAAATCTAAGGGTAATATGATGATGATCATGACTTTTTAAATTTATTTAAATTTATTTTTGGTTTTGGGTACCTACCTGACAGTGCTTAGGAATTACTCTTGGCTCTGTGTTCAGGGATCGATCACTCCAGATGGAGCTAGGGACCATATTGATGTCAGGATTCAAACCCTGCATACAAGGCAAATGTTCTACCACTTGTATTGTCATTCTGACCTCCAATTATAGCTCTTTATAATAATGAGTTATGTATCTTTATAATAATGAGTTATATCTAACTTTGTGATTAACAAGGAATTTATGTATTGTTGAAGGTCTTGTTTTGGAGAGGCTAATAAATTAAAAAGGACCAGTGTGGGTTCTTACTTGGTGGGTGAACAGTCCCACAAAGGCAGCTGTCAGACATCATTCAAATTCTCTTGATCTGCAACTGGTTATTTCCTAGACCATCTGGGAGCTAAGAATTGGAGGAACTATGGAGATGAAATCAGGATGAGATATTTTCCTTTTACATCAAGAAAAAGGAAACAGCCTCAATTTTGACTCTAGGTTCCTTGTCTCCATTAAAGAAATAATTTCAGGAAGAGATAAAATTTAGATAGAAGAAAGAAATATTCAGTAAGTACACACTAGTGATTTTATTGTGTTATTTCTATCAAGGAAGAGTTCCACCTGTTGAATTTTGGGGATAAAGAATTTATAGGGTGAATAAACTAGGCATAAAATATTCATGAAAGTGTTGGGCTAATCTAGGTAGTACTAGATTTGCAAAAGTGTGTTGGAATTTTTTTAAGTTCAATCTTAGATTATATATACATATATATATATATATAATTTTACTTTATTATACAGGTAAAAGGTATGGGTTAATTGTGTATTTTAGATTTAATGAAGTAAAGTGAAATCAATATCAGTGGCTTATTTCTTTCACACCCACAAGTAACCATATGAAATTAAATTTCTGAGTTCTCTTACTTCTCTAGAATGTCATTTCTTAGTGTTTCCATTGTCTTTGAATTGTTTTATAAACTTTACTTCTACCACAGTATAAATGAATATATACATACGCATATTTGTGTATTACATATATATACATATATGTATATGTATATATATATATATGTCATTTGAGACCCACACCCAACTACACTTAGGGCTTACTCGGCCCTTTGCTTAGAAATCATTCCTGGTTGATTAAAGTACCAAAAAGGTTGCCAGGGATCAAACTGTGTTCAACCATGTACAAGGAAAATGCTCTTTCACTGTATTACCACTCTATTCCCTATTTTTGCTGATAAAACTATTTCTAGAAAATATTTGAAGTATATGGATAAAAGCAACTGCAAAACTGCCAACTATAAGCATGATTATGGTTATGTGAATTGGGACATGGTAGACACTTCTTACTGTTGAGTCTCTTATTTTTTCTAGTTTATCTCAGGATCTTAAAATTATTTTAGAAATATTCATTTCCTAACAATCTTGTGGATTTTGGACTTTGTGAAAAAAATTATGACAATCTGAGAAAAAAGTCTTAATGATGTCCCTCTTACCCTCAGAGACAACCATTCTATACTCAATGAGTTTAGAGTAAAATGATCTAAGAATTTTCCCATTCATTCTTGACCAATACAAGTAGCTTCTGATGTGGCACTATGAAAAACTTTGTTTCAACCAATGCCAACACAGCAGGAGAGGTGATGGAAGGAAAAGGCTGGATTTTCTAAAGTTCTCTCTTTTTTTTTTTAATTATAGTGCAATATAATCACAACAAGCAAGACAAATAACTTCTACTTAAATTTTCTAGCTTCAAAAATTAATATCCACTCCAAAACAAAGAAATCGACAAAAGCTAGATAGATAAATAAAAAATTAAAATATAATAAAATAAATTAAAAAAAAGGGAGAAAATTATTTTGTGCCTTTTTGTTTCTTTCTCTTTTTCCCTCCTGCACAGGCACAGTAAATATTGGGGTCATTCAAAGAGGAATTCCCTTGGCCTAAGAGATACAGGTTTTCTCCACCCTTAGAGTATATTATCATGGGATTAACTATAGACTCCTTACAGGAGTGGTTATTAAAGTTAATGTCTCCATTTACATATATGTAAAATATATAATAATATATGTATAATATATATATTTATATATATTCTTCCTTTCTCTTCTTTCTTTATGTGCTCTGCCGTGTTTTTATATCAAGATCATGGCTTTTATGTGGTGCTTACCTTTATTGCTGGAATGCTCACTGGATATATTATTTCATGTGACACTCCATTTTGGACTGCTGGAGTGATTCACCGTTTTCCCCTGCGTCTCTCAAACCGAGGATGAGAGCCTGTAGAAGGACCCCGACCATTTTCGGTGTATTTGATTTTTACTCCAGTGTATTACTTTTCCCTTCTTCAAACAAAACCATGTAACGATCTATCTAATCCCGACCCTCAGTTACAGGAGGAAATAAGGGAGCTATCAAGTCCACACAGGTGTAAGACCACTGGGTAGCAAGTTAGGCACAGAGGAGACCATGTACTCTTGCAGGCCTGGGGCTGAGGGAGGTAGGATGGGAGGTAGGATGGGAGCAGAGGTGTAGGGAGAACAATTTGGTGAAGGGAATCCCCCTGATATTAAGTTATCATGTACCTAAAATATTATTGTCAACAAGAGCTTTCTTTACATGCAAAAATTAGGGGAGAGGGGAGGACAACTTTGGTGGTGGGAATTCCCTGATTCAATATTAATATGTACTTAAAATATTACTGTGAAAGATATGTAACCCACTTTGCTCAAAATAAAAATTATTATTAAAAAATTAATATCCATAATATCAACCAACTTATAATTAAGAAACTACATTTGGAGTCAGAAGATCTGATTGTAGAGCAATGAGTAAACACTATTTCTTTTTAATGACTACTCCCCCTTCCACACACTAAAAGGCAGAAATAATGATGGCTATATTTGTGTTGTTCAAAACTGAAGTGAAATAAAACAGGAAGTGAATATGTGAAGCGAACTCTGGAGAGGAGTGAGGTTCATTGTGTATTTCCTACACTGAGGATTCTGCAGGTTTTTTTTTTTAATTTGGTTTTTCGTGCCACACCCGTTTGATGCTCAGGGGTTACTCCTGGCTAAACACTCAGAAATTGCCCCTGGTTTGGGGGGACCATATGGGATGCCGGGTGATCGAACCATGGTCACGATCTTTCCTTGGCTAGTGCTTGCAAGGCAGACACCTTACCTCTAGCACCACCTCACCTGGCCCTCTGCAGAGTCTTATGACCCTACCATTCTCTTCTTTCTCTTCAGAATATCCACATCCTCTTCCTCATATTTTCTCCCCACACCTCTGTTTTCTATTATCAGAACAGGTTGTCATGAAGACAAGGAACAATTGAGGCTGATTTGTAGTGTTCAACTTCCAGAACACTAGTCCTTCTGAGGATGATGCCTCTTCAGGAATATTGAACCAATTATTTATCTCATTGTTGACACAAATAAGGATAAAGAGGTAGTAGGTCATTCAGTTATGTGGGTTTATAGTTGTTTTTCGTTTGTTTAAATTTTCGACAACATCTAGCTCTTCTCAGGTCTCTCAGTTGCCTCTGTCCTGAGTGATCTCTTCTGGTGTAACTTTAGGTACCATATCAGGTCACGCTATGTGGAAGGCAAGCACCCTACTCACTGTAATATTGTTTCAGTCCTGGATAGCTTTATAGTTGAATTAATATGTGAAAAATCTTGCAGAAGATTACCAGACATTTGAAACATGCACAATAGTATCAAGGTCTCTTTCTGGCCTCTACCGGGGTTTTGTGCTCACAGTTGGGAAGTATGCCTTGGGTATATAAATCTCTTTAAATTGCCTACAACTACACAGAGAGGACCATGTTTCCAAATTACTAAAGCATGTACTTGGAAATACCATGAGGATTTATGACACACCTGTGCTTACTGATCCTTTCCAACGCCATGCCAAAACAAGGTTTGCTTTGATAATCCCTCTGCATCCCACCCATTTCGAACACACACACACACACACACACACACACACACACACACACACACACACACACACACACCAACAGCCTAACCCTTGTAGTGGGCAGTGAAAATGCTGATGATGTTTCCTTCCAAATCCTAGGAACAGCACACTTATTGGGAACCAGGATCACTTTTGGTAAGACTGGGTATTTAGAAGCAGAGCTGAAATGAGACTAGTTCTTATGATATCTGATTATACACCTATGGTGTTTCTCACTTTGCACAGGCAGATTTGTGTGACTTTTACCTTGTCTTGGGCTGATGCCAGCATGACTAGAAGTTATTACTATTCTAGTCCCTTGCTAAGGTGTCTTATTACCCAAGTGTTTACTTTTTTGTCTCTCATGTTCTTCTATTCCCACTGACCTATGAATCTTCCTTCATTATAGAGGCTGTTGTCTGCTGATTTTATCAGAATGTGAAATTTCCTGAGAAATGAGGCCCCAAAATGTAGTAAGTTCAAAGTAACTGCTTAGAATTGAACCAATTTATTCTTGGTCACACCACAGAAACTTCAGAGGATGAAATGGTTTTGGGTGAAAGCTAGTGGTTTCTATCTCTGACCCCCAAACCTTGCTTATTCTCACTTTCTTGGAGGGGGTGCAATCAGTTTTTTATATGTAAAAAATATTCTGTGATGTACAGTTCATGTTAGTTTTTCAACAAAATGTCAGATACTTTGCTCATCATCCTTTTATTATTACAGCTCAGAAAAGTATTCTGTAGATTCAAATGCAGACTGAAATCATTGATTCTTACTGCTGCATCATACTTTATTAGCCCTCTATATTGTTTATTCTGTTTCTTTGGTACAAAAATTGGTTCTTTCTAGTCTCTTTGCTTGATTTTTTTGTTTTGGACCACCCTGGGGGTGCTCAGGGATTAGTTCTGGTTCTATTTTTAGGACTCAATCCTTGCTGGCTCAGAGGACCATATCAGGTGCAGGGGATCAAACCCAGGTTGATCACATGCATGGTGAATGCCCTACTTGCTGTACTAATCAATCCAGCATTGGGTATAATAAAGAAATAAGCACTTCCCCCATACATACCATTTTCTGATCCAGGTATAAAAGTACTAGTACTTGAAAATATTAAGATATAGACATCAAAATTGCCATCTCGGCCTTCTTCCAAATCTCCACCAGCAAACAAAAATCCATATAACAACAGTGAAATAACATTTTTCTATCCTAATGTCTTTATAAAATGTAAGAACTCTGTAGTCATGAGTTGCAGTTGGTATTTTAGAAAGAAGTTATATATATGTATATGCATATATACATGTATGTATATATATGAATTTCACCACTGTTATCCTGCATTTTAACTATTTATGAAAACATTGGTAGTCTAATCTGCACGTGGATCTGAGTAATACTGAAATGCTTATTTAAGAACTTCAGACGCATCCTTTGCTACAGAGGTATCCAAATGAATGTGTTGGTTATTAACAAGAGTAGAAATATTGGTGGACATAAATAATTTTAAACTGATCCCTTAGGAAGACAAGGACAAGCCAAGGCCCCACTTGCCAAAGCTAAACCTGGTGCATCTATCATCCAGAATTAATTACCGTTTTGCTGATAGTCCTGCCTTAGCACCCCTCTAAGATTCTCTTTGGGGACACCAATCTAAGATTTACTTACTCCAGTATTTAGGGGATATCACCAGAGAATTTTGGAGTGAATGCAGTCACTCCCTTTATCTTTCTTTTCCCAGGAGACTGGGCAGCTGAGAATACTAAAAGCTGCAGTTTCACTAAAGTTTTTTCAAGTTTCTGTATAACTTATTTTTTTATACTGTCACCCCTATAAGAATACATCAATTTAACACAATATTCAGAAGACAACAAAATTTTCTGCCAACACATTAATGACACCATAGATATGACACCATACAATACTTTTTACAAATTTGCTTGCTACTGTATTTTTTCTTTCTTTCTTTCTCCTTTTTTTTATATTTTTTAAACTTTCTTCTTTTTAGCTCAGCCCCTATTCTTTTTAAATTATTTTGCTCTCACTTATCTGGAAACAATTGTGTTATGGTCAACTTTGTCAATGATGTGATGCCTTTTCTTTATATAAAATAAAAATATTGCTCCCTTATGTACATAATTGCAATTAATGGGGAAATTTTTCAGTGTATGAAGATTTTAGATTATAACAGTTTGGATCATTACTGTAAATATCTCCAGATATAGAGAAATGTATATGATCACATTCTAAAGTAAGGGGCAAATTGTTGATGCCTAAGTAGACAATGATAAGGTATTTTTTCTCTAGATTTTGAGAATCTCTGTTTTTAAAAAAATTGGGAATTTCAGAGATGTGACTCTTCTGAAAAATTTCTAATATGTAAACTAGGAAAACCTGGGACATCATATCAAGTGTCTTTTGATAACTCTCAGATCAAGCACAAACTTAAGTGTATAAGATAATAAAATCTAATTATCTGATTCATGATTAGTGGTTAGAAATTTGAACTAGTCTCCACTGGGAAATTCTTTACTTGGGTTTAGCTTTCTTATTCTATCTATGGTTAGCTACTAAGTTAGACAAAAGCAACTTATATCTATGACTTTGTTTACAATTTTCTAAGCATTTATTGAGTATCTCAGGCTTGTTATTAAAACAATTGAGTGGTTTCCACAAAAGCAGGCACAAGTGATGAAGATAGCAAAAAAAAAAAAAAAAGGTATTTGATAATATATACTTTGTCATAAGTTCTTTATCAAAGAAAATCACAAGGCCAACCCAGTTTGAATGAATGTATAACTATTCTCCATCTCAAATTCAGACTCTGTAATTGGGAATACTATTCGTTTTTACTAATAGTCTACCAAAATCTCCGAAAGGTCACTGAACTTTAGTTTAGTCAACAATACCTAGAAGTTTCCATTTTTTTTTTTAAAGAAAATGGCTCCTTTTAGCTAACTTCTTTCTAATAATTTTGGCTAGTATTAACAATCCATCTCTTGGCAGAGAAAATGAAGTGGGGCCAAAGACATCCCAGAATTGTTGAGGTCCAGAGGACTTACCTGAAAATTTTTGGCCTACCAGGCCAGTAGTCCAAGAAGCCAAGGATGCTGAACTACTTGGATTCTGCATGCCATAAACCCACAGAAATATCCCTGGGCGGGGAGGGGAAGCATGAGAGACTATGTGGTGGTAGGAATTGAAACACAGCAGCCTTCATAAAAGGAATGTTCTTTAACCCTTGTACCTTCTCTCTAGTCTCCTAAACTAACCATTCCCTCTCCCTCTTTCTCTTATCTATATCTATCTATCTATCATCTATCTATATCTATCATCTATCTATATTTTCTATTTTTGACTTTGAGTAATAGCCAGATGTTTTCATGACTCACTCCTAGCTCTGTACTCTGGAATCATTCATCCATTACAGTGCTCAAGGCTCTATGCTGTGCTAAAGATCAAACCAAGTTGGTTGTGTGCAAGGCAAAAGCCTTATCTTTTTTATATTATCTCTCTGTCCCCAGTCAATCTTTTTCAAAACTCATTAAAGGTTATGGACATTTTTTCTTTGAAGTAGTATGAAGCTACATTTCATGAGCCAGAACATATTTGGAAAAATAAAGCTTTAAGACAAGTCAGGGTCAAAATCAAAAGGGTAAAAAATGATAGTAAAATTGTAACTGATATTAAATTATGTTCATGTCCCGCTGAGTGAGCTAAGTGCTATAATATATTTAGAAATACAAGTTATATTGGGCATTGCCATACAAAATTCTGTTTTAAATTTGTATAAAATGCTTCATGTTTATTTTTTATATTTAATTTTGCCAATAAGCTAACTAAATAGCAGTAAAGTAGCATGTTTTGAAATAATCCCATAGTTTTCAAGTGCTCTTTAGCAGTAGAAAGCAACAGAGCTCTGTGTGATTTTCTTCCCTGACTTAACACTTACTATTTATGCCAACTTGAACAGTTCTCTTTAATTGATACTTGGCTTAATATCCTTCTAAATTATTAAAGATTGGAGGCATTCATTAAGTGAGAGATTAAAAGACATGGTAGACACAGCTAATTATTAAAGACCCAAGAAGGGACATTAAATGCATTTTATCTGAGGTTTTAGTGGATTGTTAAAATAAATGAATGGTTTAGTGATAAACCATTGAGTTAATCAATTGAGCAAAACTATAGGGAAGATCTCTGAGTATAGATTTAAAAGGTTTACAAGTAATCAGAGTTAGAGACTTAGAGCTGTGTTCCCTATTTCTTTAATTTAAGACCTTTAAGCTGCTTATTGATCAGAAATTGGGTTCATGCTCTAGAGCAAATAATAATGGAAGGTAACTTCCTGTCTTAACAGGAAAGGTCTAGAGTGCTAAACATTAACAGGTCAGAAATTGTAGCAAATATTTCTGCAGGACATTGTGACTGAAAAGGCTGTCACGAATCATTCTAGAGGAAAAGGCTTAGAGAAGTCATGTTTTCAACTTCCTACTTTTCAACCTTTCAACTGCTCTTTTAGCTTTCAAGCCATGGGCAGTACATTATTTTTGTCTGTTTACTAAGAGAGAATGCAGGTTGTCACACAGCCAATACTGACCGGTGAGATTTGTAACATGATATAGAGATTTTCACCACTTAAAAGTTACTAGTTCAACATGGATTGGCTTGGCAATGAGTTAAAGTTATTCTGACCTGACAGCTGTTTAGAGGCCCATGTGAAGTGAACTATTTTTCAGTTTGCCTCCAGACTGGAACATGCTGTCATGGATTGCAAAATGCCATTTCTGTTGGCTACTTACCGAAAAGCAAGGTTTGGTGTTGAGTCATCACAAAGGCTAAAATAACATGTTCCTTAGAATTAGGAACATTTGGCTGGCTTTTGTGTAAAGGTTTTGAGCCCTGTGGAAAAATAATATTGAATTAGTTTCTCCCCAGAGTCAGTCACTCTACTTACAAGCTTAATACCATTAACTAGTTCAAGACACCAGGGCAGCATTGAATGCATCACTAACAATCGATGAAAGCTTCGGATAAGATGTCTTTAATGTCTCTTTCTTGGGCTCTCAACAATTAGCCACATGCTTTTTAATCAGTTATTTAATGAACATCTCTTATTGGAAATAAGTGTCAGCCAGCCACTTAAGTAGTGATTTAGACACTAGAGAAGAGAGAGTTCAAAGGGTTTAAATCACCAAGGACCGACATTTGCAGCTTCACAAAATTTATGTTGAAAAGGCACATTGTTTAAAGATAACAACCAAAGCAGATTACAGAGGAAAGCAAAGGGGGATGGCAATTAGCAAATGGAATTTGACACCTTGGCCAATAAAATAACTTTTCAAAAAACTGCACTTATTTAAAGTGGTTGTGACAAGAGGACAACTTTAACTTCAGGGTTTCAAGTCTTTGAAAGTATCTCTTTCAATTATGTGCCTGAATTTATAAAGAGAACTCTAATAATATTTTCTGTGACAGAATTTTTCTATTACTTATTCAGTGTTTGTCACTGTATTCATTTTCTGCCTATAATTTTAAAAAACTAGTAATTTGTCTCTTTTTCTATATTAAACTTAGTGTCCTGCTATTTTTTAAGACTGGTTTCTGGAGTTAATTCCCCATATCTAATTTTTTTCAAATTGTAACGAATAAATCCATTATTACATATTATCTTTTCACGCTGTTGTCTCACCTTCAGTTTATCTACATTTCCTTTAAAGGGAAGCACATTTTTCTTATATATATTTATTTGGGTTTGGAGGCCATCCTTAATGGTGCTTAGGGTTGACTCCTGGCTTTGTGCTCAGGGATCATTCCTCTGGGGATCATTGTGATATCAGAGATCAAAACTGAGTTGGTCACACACAAGGCAGGTTCTCCACTTACTATTATTTGTTGATCCTGGAAGCACATTTTTTTTTAGCTTTGCATCCCACCAACTGCTGAAGACCATGCTTATCAGGTAAGGTAAGCTTTTAAAACCACTTTGTTGTTGTTGCTGTTTTGTTTTTGTTTTTTTGGCCACACCCAATGACTCAGGGGTTACTCCTGGCTATGTGCTCAGAAATCACTCCTGGCTTGGGGACCATATGAGACACTGGGGGATCTAACCACAGTCACTCCTAGGCAAGCAGGCAAGGCAGATCACTCAGGTCCTCTTTTGAGCCCTTCTTGATTACAGAATTAAATTGTATTACGGTTGTTGCTATTTGGCACATGACCTAAAGATTAAAGAAGGGGGATGAGACTGATTTTTTCCAACCTCCATTCATCTTAGTTCTATGCCAAGCATGAGTATAGAAAGTATGTGCCTCTTTGGGCCAGAGTGATGGCGCAGCAGTAGGGTGTTTTCTTTGCATGCAGCTGACCCAGGATGGACCAAGGTTCAGTTCCCTGGCATCCCATATAATCCCCCCAAGCCAGGAGTGATTTCTGAGTCATCAGGTGTGGTCCAAAATCAAAGAAAAAAAACAAAGTATGTGCTTCTATATATTCCAATGTGTTATACTTTGATGACGTTCTCTTTTTGTTTCAGGTGGTCAGGATTGATTATTTGGTGCTAGTTATGTGGTTTAGTCATAAAGTGTCCCTTACATGTATGAAGCCTGAGTTCAATCATCAGCTTAGTAAAATAAATAAGAAGGAAAACTAAAAACAAAACTGACACATTAGTTTACAAATTCCATGTAGTTGAGGGTGGACAATAGCACAGTGGGTAGAGTTTGCCTTCCATGTTCCCAACTGAAGATCAATTCCTGGCATCACATCACATGTAATCCCCAAGCCTGCCAGAAGTAATTTTGAGCACAGAACCAGGAATAAGCCATTTGGCTCATACTCAGGAATTGCTGAGTGTGGGCCAAAAGAACAAATAATTAAAAATTAATTCTATATACTTAATTTAACATTGAACTAAACAAGTGCTTTAAGCAGAGATTCATGGAGAAGCCAAAGGGACAAGAAGATAGATCCAATTCCACAATCTGCAATATTGTACCCTAGGAATTCTAGTGGAATAAGTAAAGGAAAATTTTTGTTTATTTGTCTCATCTTTATTCAGAATTTATACTGCAGCCATACTGGACAGGGTTGAAATATGTGTCTTGGTTTGGAGTGATGATACAGAGAAAGAACAGTTTTCTTGCACATAACCAACCTCAGTTTGACCCAAGACCCCAAATAGTCCCATGGGCATCACCAGGAGTGATCTTGAATGTAGAATAGCATTAAATTCCTGAACACTGCTAGTTGTGTCCCTAAAAAACAAATAACAGGCAAAAAAATCAAACCAAAACAAATAAACAACAACAACAATCAGTGCAACCCATGGTTCCTCATCATGGTTATTACTGATATTGTCTTGGGTTTGGGGTCACATCCAGAACTCCTCCATGTAATGCCTGAGTTTGAGCTTGGCTTTCTTGAAAGCAAAATATGATCTTTGTCTTTAGAACTATCTATCTGGGTCTCTTTTTTGCCCTTTGAAACTATCTTTATCTTTTGAAATTTTTTATATTATTTGTTTCCTTTCTCTTCTGTCTCCCTTATTCAATGGGGATATTACTCAATGATGTTCAAGATCACATAGCCACACCAGCAATTCTCAGTTCAGCACAGCATTTCTGACAGGATTTTAGGCCAAGTAATACAAGACTTCCTCATCTCTAGTGATATATCCAGTTGGTTTTTTGGGAATGCAGTGTTGATATTCCACAAAGGACATCATATAGGCCAAGCAAGTTATCATGATGTGAAACATCTCTTGTTTGTGTATGTTTTCTTTCCTCTAGCTACAAAATGTGTGTGTGTGTGTGTGTGTGTTTGTGTGTGTGTGTTTGTGTGTGTGCGTTTTATTGTTTGGGAGCCACAGCAGGTGAGTTCAGAGGTACTCATGGCTATGCACTCAGGAGACTGAGTCAATCCTAGGGAACTTTGGGTACCATATGTGATTCCAGGAATAAAATCTGTCTTATGTAAGGCAAGTGCCTTATAAACTGTACTATCTCTCTGGCCCCAATTTTTCTATCTAGACTTCTAATTTCTTTAAAAATGTTTTCTTATATTTTGATCCGAGAGATAGGAGGTAGGTGTTTATTATGATATGGGTTGAATCCTTGACACCACGTTGGTTCCTTGAGCACCATCAAGCCCTTGAGCACAGCCAGAAATAGCTCCTGAGAACCATAGTTTATGGGCTAAGATCCTACACACAAGTTTTCTCATATTTTATATTCTTTGATATTATATCTAACTACACAATAACGATGAACTTCCTCGTCTCTGTTCCATTTATATTTTGGTTTTACCTTTGCTACATTTTATTTTATTTTTTAATTTGGGTTTTGGGGCCACACCCAGCAGCACTAAGAGATTACTCTTGGCTCTGTTCTCAGAAATTGCTCTTGGTAAGTTCAGGGGACCATATGGAATGCTGGGGATCTAATTGAAGTTAGTTGCATGCAAGGCAAACACCCTACCCTTTGTGCTATTGATTCAGCCCCTTATGTTTTTATTTTTCTTAGAATGATAACTTGGAGGGCAAAATTAAGTTCTACAATTGCTATAATACTTCCTTATTTAATCTTCCTAATTTTCAAAGATCTGCACAGGGTTTCATAATACTCAATAATCATTGTTAGAGATTTAAATTAGAAATTGGAATGATAAAACAGTTGGTAGGTCATATGCCTAACATGCAGCAAACCTGGGTTCAATTTTCGGCATTCCATAAGGTTGGTCCACAGAGTACCACCAATAATGATACCTGAGTGCAGAACTAGAAACAACTCCTGAGCATTGCTGGGTTTGACCCCTAATAAACTACAACATAAAGAAACATGCCAATTAAACATAATGAAGACCAAAGAGGAGACAATAAAGAATATGGAATTATTTGCTTCTTTTCCTTCTATTTTGCATTTTATAAAATAATGAGATTTTTACTTGTTGCAGATATGTCCTTGTAATTAGCTTGCCAATAGTGTAGAGTACAGGATAGTATTAGGGAATATTATTAGAACATTAATACCAATTGCTTCACTCAAATATAAAGATAAGAATTTTCAGAGTTCTTTACTTTCAGCCTAAACATCTTTTTCTGGGAAGTCTTCTGCTAATAGCTTATATTTCTCCTCCATCTCTCTAAGTCAATCAAGCCCATGAAACTTTTAAGATTCACCTTCACCTTCCCACCCCCAACTCTGCACACACTAATGTTCACATCCAACCTCATTTAATTGTAATAATAGGAATTTATTTTGGGGTTACTCTGAGAAACTGTTTTTATCGACTAGGAAGACATCCTTTTATGCAGCAATGAAATATAAATATCCCAGTATGCCTTTATTCCTCTCTTTTGTTCCAGAACCTAAAGCATTAAGATCAGATCAACTCAAATATTTTAGAAATAGTGCTTTATACTGGCAGTTATTATTTTGCTCACTTTTTAAAAGTGACCTTAATTTTTCTTCCTCCTCATTGCACTAACAGCCTGAGGCATAGAAAAATACAAATCCATCACAACACACATCCAGACATTTCTTGTTAGGCCTTATGTTTGTATTTATAGCTGTTTGAAAATTAATTAAGAGACGTTGGTTTCAAAAGTCCTTTCCCCTCTTAGTTTCTCAAATATTTAAACAATTTTTGTACATTAAAAAAAATTTCCCTTTTCTCTCTGTTTGTAATAAGATTAATTATGTGAGGTGCACTGCTGCTTATTCCCATGAAAGAAAATCTAAAATGAGGGATTTCGGCTTCAAGAAGGCTATTTTGTCCTGTTTCCGATGTTCTAAAGGGATTAATTTACCATATCGTATAGCCCTGGAAGACTGTGATAATTGAAAACATCCATATTCATTGCATGTTCAAAGGGATCTGTCTGACTTTGTAATGTAAAAAGTGCATTTTTAACCTGAACGGGGACCTGCATCTGCTATTGCTTAATCCTATTAGTCCAACAGTTCCAAAGCTTTAGTGTATAATCATTAGCTCGTGTTAATCCTGAGACAGGCCTTGAGCTTCAGCCTGTCAGAAAGAATCCCTGCAGGGAAAATGTGGAGGTGCTGATAGCACAACACCAACTAATCTTATCTTAAATGCTTAGCAGCAGCCTCTATCTGTGATAGCCAGAGAATTAAAAACAAATTTCTATATGAATATTGGATAGTCTCTTCCCACCTCCCCCTGTTTCTTTCTCTCTCATTTCTTGGTCTGTTTCTGTCTGTCCGTCTGTTTGTCTCTCCTTTACCTTTGCCCTAGTTTCCCTGCACTCTATTTGGGTGATGGTGGTGAGGTCAGAACAAGGATAAAAGAAAAGGGGCAGGATGCTGTAAGATACTGTTTCAGCAGTGGAAGCTCTTTGCTAAGTCACTTTGGATACTTGTCAAGTTTCTCTTATTTTTTACTCTTAGCAGAATGTCAAGCCAATTCTGTGCTTTGTGTTCTGGTTTATAGTGTAAGATGACAAAATATGTCATATTTGTCAAACTCTCCAATGACTTAGACTTCTGAGTCTGAAATCACAGAATCTGTGTCTCAGACTCTAACAGATGTTTGTATAGGAAAGTCAGGAAAATGTTATAGCTGGAGAGTTGGAATTGAGGGGCTTGTTGTTAGATATAGAAAAAGCTGTCTCTGATTGAGTAAATTAGAAAAAATCTTCACTTTGGAAGATTTTTTTGGAACAGAAGATATGTTTAGTCATATATGAAGCAAAGTTAATTTACCAGTAATCTGGACCTATCAAAGAGACTCCAAAAGTGATTTTACCCCTTTAACTCATAGATTCAGATAAGTGGGTGAGGGATTGTTGATAAACAGGTAAACAAAGGGAAAAAATGGTCTCAGGCACTTTTATAAATGTGATAGATTTAAAATATAAATGTATTATACTTTCTGCTGGCAGACACAGATGTAGTTATAAGTTGAGGATGAGCTGGTTATTTATATTATATATTGTTTTTGGATTAAATTATCTTTTCTGACCTGTGTTTTAAATAAATCACCTAGACAAAAAGGAAAAACAATATTTACAAAGAGCACATTTAGGATATGAAAATTGAAAGTTAACTAAGGAATAATATTGATATTTAATTTGGACAATTTTAATCAATTCACTTATTTTAACTTGGGATGGCAAACTACAGAATTTCTTTGTTTTTGCTTTGGGGCCACACCCATTGGCACTCAGGGGTTACTCCTAGCTCTGCACTCAAAAAACTGTCCTGTCAGGCTTGGTGGGCCATATGGGATGCTGGCGATCAAACCAGGGTTGGTCATGTGCAAGGCAAATGTCATACTCAATGTACAGTGAATTCCTGCCCCAAAAAACAGAAATTTAAGCATAGGTTTATTTTTTTAATTTTAGTTTTTTAGATAGGAAAAAGTCAGATAAGACCTTTTATTTAATATTTTTATAATTATGCTTATAACCATTGCTCAATTATAACAGAAAATGAAAAACAGAATATCGTTGGGGAACAATAATAACATATATTTCTTTGCCTCTAAGAACATGCTAGAAAAATTAACTAAAATTATATTTTAGGTGTTATCTCAACAAGAATGAACAGTTCATTAATTTTAATATTTATACTTTTTATTTCTTCATGGTCCATTGGGTTGTTATTCCATTTATTAAAAGGAGACCCTTAGATTCTCTAAAATTAAATACTTAGAGTTATATTTCTTTTTCAAATGAGTACACAGAATGTCATGCAATCAGTGAATAGATGGTGTTTGCCAGTGCCTGACTAAAAAAACAAAAATGATATGGATATAGGCTATTCCTCTATCAACCCATTTCTGCTTCCCCGGCCCCTCACTGCCACACACATTCTAGAGTATTATGATTTAGGCTGATTTATCTTAACTTTCTATTTAACTACACCACACACACATATGCACACACACAAAGAGACATACATCTGTTTTTGCAAAGGGCAGAAGGCATAAAAGCAGTAAGTTTGGAGAATATGCTGCCAGTTGAAGAGATATAGTGCTTTCTATATTAGTGTTTGCCAACCTTGATTGCACTTTCAAGTCTTTGGGGGAAGCACTGAAAAATATCAGTGTCTGGGCCTCACTCCCAGAGATTCTTACTCAAGTGGTTTAGGCGGGGTTCCATCACCAGTAATTTTTAAAAACTACCTAAGTGATTTTAATGTGCAGCCAGGGATAAGCTCCACTGTGCAGACTACTTAATAAGAAGTGAGTGTTTTGAGAATTCTTAAGTGCAAAACAGCCTATTTCTGATTGAAAAGAAAATTTCTTAATGAACTGGCTAAAATATTTTTTGTATAATCTCATAGTTGAACTGTATCAATTTATTTAAACTATTTGATCAAAAGTGTATCTTGAATTTAGTCCTTTGCTAAGTTTGAGCTTGGCTGGGGATTTTCTTTCTTTATTACTTTTTATAAACTTATTTTTTAACAAAAATATGTTTTCTTTTATGGAATTGTTTTAAAGTATATCTTAATACATATGATAATCAGAGACTTTAATATACTACATTTATATTAAACAATATTCAATGAATATTAAAACAAAATTTATATTTTGGTTTCTGGGCCACACTATGCAGTTCTCAGGGATTACTGCTCTCTCTGTACTCAGGTATGATCACTCCTAGTTGGATCAAGATGTTGTGTGAGAGCCAGAGTTATTGCACAGAGTAGGGAGATTGCTTTGCATGAGGCCAACCTGGGACAGACCCAGATTGATCCCAGGCATCTTTTATGGTCCCTCAAGACTTCCAAAAGAGATTTGAGTGCAGAGCCAGGAGTAACCCCTGAGCACTGCCAGGTGTGGCTTAAAAACAAAACAAACAAACAAACAAGCAAAGATTTTGAAAGAGATGTTGGGGCAGGAGCAGTGGTGCAAGAGTAAGTCTACCTTGCACACACTAAACTAGGATGGACTAGGATTCGATCCCCCAGATGGTCCCCCCAAGACAGGAACGATTTCTGAGTGCATAGGCAGGAGTATTCACTGAGCATCACTGGGTGTGTCCCCAAAACAAAAACAAAAATGAAAAAGATGTATGAGGGGTCAGTTGCATGCAAAGCAAATGCTCCACCCATTATATTATCACTTAGGTCAAATTTTTCTTTCTGATTTCCAATGCAGTATTATCTACCTTAAATTGTAAATATTTAAATATTTCTCACAAGTCTAAAGACAATGTACACTCTCCACTTTATGGGTCACCCATATGCATCTTAAAATGTGTGCTCATGGCTTTTCCTCATTTGCAGTATTACATGTTCTATCTCGACTGGTCCCCCTTCTCTTCCATTTTCATTCACTTCTATCCTCTCCACATAATTCTCTAACTAAAGTTATTTTACTTAAAAAAACTTAGATAATCAAAGTCACTTAATATTCTTCAAATTTGTGATTTCTCCATCAGGAATTTTCTGCTTTTAATAAATGATTTTTACCAAATGGGTCTGGAAGAACTGATCTAAAACTTTCTCACTGAAATGTTCTTCAACAAAACATATTCTAGTCACACAGTTGTTTTGCTTGCACTTTTCTAGCTCTGTTACTTCTATGAAGGGAATCTTGACTGTTTGGAAAAAGAATGTTTCCATATGGAGATACCATACAACAGATTTCTTATTTTCTCCTAAGGGCATTTCATTAAGCAGAGAACTCAGGCTTCAGTATCTAAAGACACTAGTATTATTTTCTTTATAGAAAAGTCTAGTTTGTTCTTTAATATATATATATCTCATTTAACTGAAAAGCCTAGTTTATTTAAAAATTATTCTCAGGGCCAGAAAGAATAGTATACAAGATTCTTGTCTTGCTGATAACTGACCTGGGTTCATTCCTGGCACCACACTAGTTCCCTGAGCACCACCAGGTATGACTCAAGACCTCCCTCCATCCTGTCCCCACCTCACCCCTACCCCACCTACCACCAATAAAATAAAAATATTGAATAAAAATTAATTCCATTCCAATTTTTCAGTGTATGATTATAAAATTTAGGCTTGACTGTATAGAGATCATAAAATACATGTATATTCTTTTAAAAATATATTAGGAAATAATCCAGGAGTAAGAAATGAGTAACAAAGAGATATGAAAGGAAGAATAACACCTGTGAAGTCACTTATCCTAGTAGGACAGACATCTTACATATACAACATTAAAATAAACATATAATATTACTTGGTATTATTTGTATAATAAACAATATCTTCTAAGTTGTTTACCTAAAATCTTTAGCCGTTGGGAGAAATTTTCACGTTTTTATTTTTTGTCCCCAATTTCCAATACAGACCAGGCAAGGGTCTGGGTTGAGGTGTATATAGGGTGCGTTTACTGTACCTCCTCTTTCTATACAGTCCGTGTGAAGAACACAGCCTGTGGTAAGAATTGGGAGGCCTTGTTTTTTTCTTTTCTTTTTTTTTTTGATTTTTTTTTTAATTTAAACGTTTTGGTTACATATGTGTTTGTGATTAGGTTTCGGTCATGTGAAGAACACCCCCTTCACCAGTGCAACATTCCCACCACCAATGTCCCAAGTCCCCCTCCCTCCCACCCCACCCACACCTGTACTCCAGACAGGTTTTCCAGTTCTCTCATTCATTCACATGATT
>PVKC010009704.1:0-26501 GCA_004027635.1 Crocidura indochinensis | reverse complement strand
TACTTTTTTCCCATGCTTTACTTAAGTAATATCAGGAACCAAAGCATAATAGAGCTATTTTTGAGTAAACGTTTGAGGGAATTTACAGTGATAGAAACCAAAATAATATAAAATAGATTTTTTTTTTTGGTTTTTGGGTCACACCCGGCAGTGCTCAGGGGTGAACTCCTGGCTCCATGCTCAGAAATTGCTCCTGGCAGGCCTGGGGGACCATATGGGGCACCAGGATTCGAACCGATGACCTTTTGCATGAAAGGTAAACGCCTTACCTCCATGCTATCTCCCAGGCCCCAAAATAGATTCTAAATTAAGATTTTCATTGTTTTTATCACCAAAATTATAACTTTGAAAAGCTTCTTTTTCTTTCCAGAGTATTTAGTTTAGTAACCATATTTTATTGTTAAGTGATTTGATGCCAATAGTTGAATCAGTCTTTATTTTAATTCATTATTTTCTCCACACATTCTTTGAATATGTGTCAACAGGAAAGTACATGTTTCAAAATATACATCTCCCCATATCTCCCTTGATAAAAAAAATGAGGTCTAAATATCTCTTTTAGATTTATCTATGCTTTCTGAAATCTGCCAAAACTCCAGAATTATCGAATTGGTCAACACTAAATTCTAAAGCAGGTAAAACTAACCACAGAAATTCTTTTTTTTCCCCATTCTTAGTATTTCTATTTCTCTCAAAAACTCTGACTTGTAAAACTGTCATTAAATAGCAAGTATCATCTCACCATCATTTCAAAAATATTTTAAGGTGTTGCTACTTAAAAATGTATTCTCATTTTAGTTCATAGATTTTTAAGAATTTAAGAAAATGAAAGACTTAGAGGAAGCATTTCCTTTTTTTTTATATTTTTTTCCTTTATTTAAACATCTTGATTACATATATGGTTGTGATTAGGTTTCAGTCATGTAAGGAACACCCCCTTCACCAGTGCAATATATCCACCACCAATGTCCCAAATCTCTCTCCCTCCCAACCCACCCCCACCTGTACTCCAGACAGACTTTCCAGTTCTCTCATTCATTCACATAATTAGGATAGTTCTCTGTGTAGTTATTTCTATATCTGCACTCACCACTTTTTTGTGGTGAGCTTCATGAAGTGAGCTGGAAGTGCCAGCCCTCCTCCCATTGTCTCTGAGGATTGGTGCAAAAATAACTTTTATTTTTTCTCAAAACCCATAGATGAGTGAGACTATTCTGCATCTCTCTCTCCCTCTGAGTTATTTCACTCAGCATGGTAGATTCCATGTACATCCATGTATAGGAAAATCTCATGACTTCATCTCTCCTGATGGCTGCATAATATTCCATTGTGTATATGTACCACAGTTTCTTTAGCGATTCGTCTGTTGAAGGACATCTTGGTTGTTTCCAGAGCCTGGCTATTGTGAATAGTGTTGCAATAAATATAGGTGCGAGAAAGGGGTTTTTGTATTGAATTCTTGTGTTCTTAGGGTATATCCCTAGGAGTGGAATAGCTGGGTCGAATGGGAGCTCAATTTCCAGATTTTGGAGAAATCTCCATGTGGCTTTCCATAGAGGTTGGACTGGAGGGCATTCCCACCAACAGTGGATAAGATTTCCTTTCTCTCCACATCCCCCCAGCAATGATTGTTCTCACTCTTTGTGATGTGCGTCAATCTCTGTGGTGTGAGGTGGTATTTCATCGTTGTTTTTATTTGCATCTCCCTGATGATTAGTGACGAGGAGCAGTTTTTCATGTGCCTTTTGGCCATTTGTATTTCTTTTTTATCAAAGTGTCTGTTCATTTCTTCTCCCCATTTTTTGATGGGATTAGATGTTTTTTTTTCTTGTAAAGTTCTGTCAGTGTTCTTATCTGATGGGTGTTGGGTGAATAGATTTTCCCACTCGGTGGGTGACTCTTGTATCCTGGGCACTATTTCTTTTGAGGTGCAGATGCTTCTGAGTTTAATGTATTCCCATCTGTTGATCTCTGATTCCACTTGTTTGGAAAGTGTAGTTTCCTCCTTGAAGATGCCTTTCGTCTCAATGTCATGGAGTGTTTTACCTACGTGTTGTTCTATATACCTCATGGTATCAGGTCTGATATCGAGGTCATTAATCCATTTGGATTTTACCTTCGTACATGATGTTAACTGGGGGTCTATGTTCGCTTTTTTGCAAGTGGCTAACCAGTTCTGCCAGCACCACTTGTTGAAGAGGTTTTCCCTGCTCCACTTAGGATTTATTGCTCCTTTGTCAAAAATTATGCACTTGTATGTCTGGGGGACAATGTCTGAGATTCAAGCCTATTCCACTGATCTGAGGGTCTGTTTTTATTCCAATACCATACTGTTTTGATAACTATTGCTTTGTAGTACAGTTTAAAGTTGGGGAGAGTAATGCCTTTCATTTTCCTTTTCCCTAGGAGTGCTTTAGCTATTCTAGGGTGTTTATTGTTCCAGATGAACTTCATAAGTGTTTGATCCACTTCTTTGAAGAATGTCATGGGTATCTTTATAGGGATCGCATTAAATCTGTATAATGCTTTGGGGAATATTGCCATTTTAATGACGTTAATCCAGCCAATCCATGAGTAGGGTATGTGTTTCCATTTCCGTGTGTCCTCTCTTATTTCTTGGAGCAGTGCTTTATAGTTTTCTTTGTATACGTCCTTCACGTCTTTGATCAAGTTGACTCCAAGATATTTGATTTTGTGTGGTGCTATTGTGAATGGGATTGCCTTCTTGACTTCCTTCCTTCTCTTCCCTATCATTATTGGTGTATAAATTGCCACTGATTGGGGCCCGGGAGATAGCATGGAGGTAAGGCGTTTGCCTTTCATGCGAAAGGTCATCGGTTCGAATCCCAGTGCCCCATATGGTCCCCCATGCCTGCCAGGAGCAATTTCTGAGCATGGAGCCAGGAGTAACCCCTGAGCACTGCCAGGTGTGACCCAAAAACCAAAAAAAAAAAGTGTCACTGATTTCTGTGTGTTAATTTTGTAGCCTGCCACCTTGCTATAGGAGTCTATTGCTTCTAGAAGCTTTTTGGTAGAGTCTTTAAGTTTTCTAGGTAGATTATCATGTCATCTGTAAACAATGAGAGCTTGACTTCTTCCTTTACTATCTGGATTCCCTTGGTATCCTTTTCCTGCCTGATCGCTATAGCAAGAACTTCCAGTACTATTTGAAGAGGAGTGGTGAGAGGAGACAGCCTTGTCTTATACCAGAATTTAGAGGAAAGGCTTTTAGTTTTTCTCCATTAAGGATAATATTTGCCATTGGCTTGTGGTAGATGACTTCAACTAGATTGAGAAAGGTTCTTTCCATTCCCATCTTGCAGAGAGTTTTGATTAAGAATGGGTGTTGGACCTTATCAAGGTCTATTTCTCTGCGTCTATTGATATGATCTTGTGATTTTCATTTTTCTTCTTGTTGATGTTGTGTATGATGCTGATAGATTTACGGATATTAAACCATCCTTGCACTCCTGGGATAAAACCTACTTGATCGTAGTGAATGATCTTCTTGATGATGCATTGGATCCTATTTGCCAGGATTTTGTTGAAGATCTTTGCATCAGCATTCATCAGGGATATTGGTCTGTAATTTTCTTTTTTGGCAGCATGTGTCTGGGGGTGTTTTTCTTTGGGTCTCTTTTGGCTGGTACTCTTCGGGCATGCAGGATTTGATTGCATGTAGTCATTAACTCTGGTATTGTCTCTTTGATGATGTCTTTGACAGTTGATTCTTCCTGGTGATCTCCTACTTGGGTCTCTGGGACTCCAATGATTCTTATGTTGTTTCTGTTGAGTTTATCAAAGACTTCTATTTTCATCTTTTCACATTCCTTGAGTAGTTTTTCCATTGCCTGATCGTTTGTCCTAACGTTCTTTTCCCATTTCTTCTGCTGTGTTGAGTTTTTCTGCATCTCATCTTCCAGTACTCCGATTCTCTCCTCAGCTGCTGTTTACCCTGCTGTCGAGGGCATCCACTGAGGTTTTCAGTTGTGCTACCATGTTTTTCAGGTCTGTTATTTCAGTTTGGAGTTTTCTGAATTCTGTCTTTGTGTTCTGTTCAGATTGATCTATGCTTTCTTGGAGTTTTACAAACATATTCCATATTTCTATTTTGAGTTCCTTATGCAAGAGGTTAAACAGATGGTTGTGATTTTTAAGGTCATCCAAGTTATCATCTTCATGCTTGGTGCATGGTGTTTGCCTATGAGCTTTCCGCATTGTCATGCTAGTAGTGTGGTTTTTCCTGCGTGTTGTGATGGGGTTTATTGGTTAGAAAGAGTGTGCAGCCGCGAAGCAAAGTGGAGCAGCTGCGCTCTTCTGGGGCTCCAAGAATTCAGAAAGACAGAAGCACAAGAAGGAAATCCCCTCAGTCCTCAGTTTTCTCAGCAGAGCACAGCTGGGTGGAGTCTCCCGCAGGAAGAGCAACCAGCTCTCCAATTGGGAAACTCCACAGCCAGACAGTTTTTACTCACTCATTGGCTCGCTGGCAACTTCAGAATGCAGTGTTTTATGGGTTTGCTTCCCAGGGGTCTGGTCTCTGAGGAGAGATCCAAGAATTCAGAAAGACCGAGGAAGCATTTCTGATGATTAGCTATCAAGTTTAGTGACATATGAAGACAGTTTTATTAGAGAATATTTTTTGCATCAATTAAATCACATCTCAAAAACATCACCTCCTTGGAGGACCTACCAGATAGTTTTTGGAATAGGTTTTATATTTGCATAGCATTAGATTGTTTAGACACCCCTATACTGTTGCGTTCAGACAGGTGTTTAAAACTCACATAAAATTGCTAAAGCACGTGCATTTCTTCTGTGTACATGTAAGTTTTGTGGTTAGTGGCTCAGAGATATTTTCAAGTTTGCTTGCTTACCACACAATATTCTTATTAAAATGAATTTTAAGCACCTCTCTAACGAACCGGGAGCCGGGAGGTGGCGCAGGAGGTAAGGTGCCTGCTGCCTTGCCTAGGACGGACCACGGTTCGATCCCCCGGTTCCCATATGGTCCCCCGTGCCTGCCAGGAGCAACTTCTGAGCGCATAGCCAGGAGTAACCCCTGAGCATCACTGGGTGTGGCCCAAAAACCAAAAAAAAAAAAAACCTTAATTTTATTGAAACCATTGTGATTTACAAAATACTTCCTATTTGGATTTCAGACATATAATGAATTAGGGTCAATCCCACCACCAGTGTCCAACTCTTTCCACCAATGTTCCAGAATGTACCCCATACTACTCACTACCTTCTGTCCCCTCAGCCTGCCAGTACAACAGGCCCTTTTTAAATTTAGATGGTTAAACTTTGGTCTCTTGATTCCATTGTTGTTGACTTTGGCTTGGATATTTAGTTCTGTCCTTTTTTAACTCAACCAATGTACCAGAGACCACTTGTCTCCGACCCTTATACTTTCATATTTGTGTTTCTCCTTTTTCACTCAGTTTCTTTCCTTTTTTCTTGATATACTCTGGGACCAATGGTGTTTGAGACAACTTTTTAGTGGATTACCATGTGGGGTTGGGATAAGGAGAGATAAGATGAGGTGGAGGGAATACTGATACAGTGGTGGAAGGCAGTGGACACTGATGTTTCATGCACGAAAGCCTACCTAGTGTCTAAACTAAAATAAAAATACATATTCTTATATTAACTACTATTTAAATAATGAATGTATCAGGGAAGAAGAAATACATTCTCCTTCTCAGCAGACCAGTCAATTTTCCATTCCAGACATCTCAATCACTCTTCATTGTTTGTTCCCAGAATGTTATTTGCAAAAGGTTCAGAAGACATCCAGAGAGAAAAAGAGACTGGTGAGGTTTTCATAAACCAGAAGCCCACTTCTCTGGGAAAAAAAGGTCAAAAAAGTTTATGTTAAGTCTTGGGTCAAAACCCAACATATGGTAAACTTATATTTTATTTTAGAATAATTTCCTGGGGAAATATGTTCATTCTCAAGTTTTAAAGTTGCAATAATAACCATTGGCAGCAATTGGCATCTCAAGCTATATTTTTAACTTATTAAATAAATATTACGCTTCTGATGAGAAAGCAAGGAATAGAAAAAGTAGGCAGCCAGAATCTTGCCAAGTATATCAGAGCAAAGCCAAGACTCCATAGCAATTTAGCATTGAAGCCTTAGTTTCTGCTAAAATTCATTTAGAGGCAGAGAATCAAACCCTGAACACAAAACAAGGTCACATGTGACATAGGGGAATCAACAGAATGTCGACAATGCAAACGAGACAAGAAACAATTAGTAAAATAATAGAGACTATTCTATTTTCTGGAATTCACTAATGAACACAAAGTTTATGCTCTAATCTTAATAATAATACTATTTGAGTTAAAATTCAGCTATATGTGTGCAATTTTCAAGGTAATATTAAAATGTTAGTAAATTTGATATAATTGGATTAAAATATAATCAATAGAATTATTTATAACCTGAAGTCCTATATTAAAATAACAAGAAATACGAACTGGAGCAATAGCACAATGGATAGGGCATTTGCCTTACACGTGGCTGACCTGGATTCTATCTCTAGGATCACATATAGTCCCTGAACCTGCCAGGAATAATTTCTGAGCATAGAGCCAGGAGTAAACCTTGAGCATCATTGATTGGGTGTGGCCCCAAAAGCAAATAAATAAATAAATAGTTAAAAATAGCAAAAAAAAAATAGCCCTAGCATCACTGTAGGGTTACTTACACAGAATAAAACCACTTGAGAGTGAAAGAAAAAAATCTTGATTCAGCTAGCTCTATAGACTCACGCTATTCTTGAAAGAAATATAAACCAAGCCATGAAAAATCATGGGTAAATGTGGATAAGCTTGGGAGGAGAGGTGGGCCAACTCCCCATCATGCTGAAGCATTGCCAGCTGCACCCACTACTGACAATTGCCTCTTCACTAATGGCCCAACTCCACTACTTAACCACTGTCAGGACACCAAAATAACTAAAACTCAAGGTATGCCTGTTTGGGCTGACATCACTAGGACTTTGTCAGAGTAAGTGCAGGTACTTTCCACCCCCACTACTTTCCAGTACTTTCAGTTGGCCTGACAGCACAACCATACTCTCAAACACTGTGACATCAACCACAGAATTTGAAATGCCTGGACCACTCTAATTTTTTCAATACTGTCATTCCAGTAGAAACTCAAAAATCTAGATCTCAACATGAACTCAAAGTCAACTAATGTTCAGAAGCAGAACAAATAACAGAAAGATCAACTAGCAGCACACAAATAGCTTAGTAAATCTTCTGACAATAACTTAATAACCTCATCACATCATAAAACAATTTTCACAAATTTTCTTTTTGATGTGCTTAAAATAATTTTATTACCAGTTACCTATAAGCAAGCAATCTAAACTATTATTTTGTGCTTGCTAAGGGGCAGGCTTGGGAATGGATAGAACCTCAGGGAGAATGGTGGAAAGAATGGTGATGGGATTGGTGTTGGAACATGGAGTAACAGAAAAAAATGTATTGTGAGCAACTATGTAAAACGTGCTTTTTAAATAAAATAGTTTATATATACATATATACATACATATATATTTTTTTTTTGGTTCACACCCAGTGATGCTCAGGGGTTACTCCTGGCTATGTGCTCAGAAGTCGCTCCTGGCTTGGGGGACCATATGGGAAACCGGGGGATCGAACCGAGGTCCGCCCTAGGCTAGTGCAGGCAAGGCAGGCACCTTACCTCCAGTGCCACTGCCCGGCACCTAATTTATAATTAAAAAATATCCTGGTGCTCATGGCATACTTCTTTCAGGATGTTATTTCAACTAAGCCTTTAATATATCTTCACTATTCATAGTGTTAGAATCACATGATGCTAATGATGAAAGATGCCTGTTTTAATCAAATCCTCTCATGTAGAATCTGACTCAGGGTGCCCAAATGAAGAAACTTTAAAAGGAATTGGTCTGGGCTGGAGCTATAGCACAGCAGGTAGGGCATTTGCTTGTTTGTAGCTGAACCAGGTCAATTCCTGGTATCCTATATGGTCTCCCTTAACCTGCCAGGAGTGATTCCTGAGCTCAGAGACAGGACTAATCCCTGAGTGCTGCCAGATGTGACCCAAAAACAAAATAAAAATGGAACTGGTCACATAACAGTGGAAAGGTGAGAGAATGAGTAATGAGGTACATGCAAGTAATCTCTGTGCTCCTTTTAGCAGAATCCTCAGAGCATCCTCAATAGGAAGGGCCAACATGGAGGGATACAGTTTCTGCCATATATACTGGCCAAAGTAAGGAAGAGATGGGGGAACCAATAAATTGAGTTGTTTCTCTTCCAATTTTTCTTTGTGAATATCTTCCATAGTCAAATCCCAACCAGAAACTGGGGAGTCAAGAATCTTGGGAGACAATGGCCCATAAAGAGCATAGAGCAGGGCAGAAGAGGGCAGACTGGATTTGGAGTAGAGAAAAGTGACAAAAATATACACGGTACTTTAAGCTATTACCTCATTATGTAAAAGTGACCAGTACAAGAACCAGGTGCACAGTGTAGGTAACTGCATGAAGCAGCTTACACCTACTAACAAAGAGCTCACTAATTAAAGTTAAAATGGACAGCCTTCTGAGAACAAAGGTGTCCTTATCATAGAAACCTATATTGCTCAGTGCTTGTTGCATGTTGTACTTACTGGTCAGCCTGTGATCATACCATGGGAGGGAGCTTCCCCCAAACATGACAAATTGTGAGAGAATTCTGTAGCTTGCTTGTGGCACCCTAGAACTGCAAGACACAGTTCTCAGTTCCTACCATGCTAGCATGAATACTGAGTTGGGGAGCAGAGCTAGAATTAGGAACTGATATGTCATGTAATTCTATATCCAGTGTCAAGTTATACCATATAAAGAGTCAGGGTTTATAATCATGCAGCCCAAAGATTAATTGTGTTTCATATTAGGTGCATTGTTTTAGGATAGACCAGAGGAAAGGCTGAACCTCTCTCATCAGTGGCCTTTGCTCCATAGGATTTGATGTGTCTTTATTACTTTGCCAGTTGCTCTTCTTTACAAGTGACACTTAGGCAGGAAATGACAGGGTGGCATGGGTGTCAGCAAGGTCTCCACAACAGACATGAAAAAAATCCTTGTTCTCTGTCATGCCAGACCTTTCCTTCATCAACTAACTATACACCAGTTCTTGAGGTTCAGACCACTATACAAAAGTCAGTTGTGTATATGATGCATGTTTATGCATTTGAACCAAAAGTGTGATACCTGTAGGTAGTTTAAGGGCAGAAAGAATTAAAAAGGAAAATAAAAACTGATGTGCATACTGTGGAGGATATAGAACTCAATAGTTTCATAATAGCCCTTCCATACTTTAGTCATATTTCTTCGTGCATCATTGCTTGTTGCACTACTGTGTTCATATTTATTTCTGATGGATTTGCATATTTCTGACTTATTTTTTAAATTTATTTCGAAAAATAGACTTTTGACTGCCATTCATTTTGTTTGGAGAAGTGTATTGCGGGAGAAAGTGGCTTTCTATCATCATTCTATTGAATCCCACTTGAGCAGAGATCTAATGGCTATGGCAATGAAATCTCCCGTTGATTCATCCTCTATATTCAATCCCTGAAAATTAGTTGGAACAGATTAAAGTGAGCTCTGTGAAATGTGCTTTAGTTTCAGAGGAGCAGTGGGCTGGAAAGCTCATCCGATCTTTGATCCTCCGTGACTTCTCTGATCCTCTGAGTCTGTGTGACTCATCTTATGAGTTCTTTTTGTTTCACTCCCTTGGAAACTGGTGGACTATTATAAATAAGATACACTCATGGAAGTCCTGACAGCCTGACGACTGTGTTTTATATTTGTATTATGTATTTGTATTTTGAAGATTCCAGAGCCTCCCAAATGCTGGGTCAATGCTGAGGGTGGCTCTTTCCTTATGCAAAAACCCATGTATATATAAAAAAAAGATCTTTAAGTTTTGGTTAAATTTTTATTTTTATGAATTAACCTTCATCCACATTTCCCCCTATTTATTTCCTATTTTCACTTTAAGTAAATGGAATCCAAGGATTAAGTAGATGGAGACATGGTCTGAAGATTTGTTCATTCCTGGGGACCATTTTCCCTTGTGTATATACACTTGGGTGCCCTAAGGGAACCAGAGATCCCAGGGACACAGAGAGGGTGTGGAGAGGGCACTTGATGGCTGCTCCCATCCAAGGTCATGTTGTGCCAACAGAGTTGGAATGCTTCCCACCTGCCAGATTCCACTCAGTGAGTCAGTTTAGTCCTAGGAAGGAGGCGTCCTGTGTTTTTGCATCTGGGAAACCAAGGCTTAGATTTTGTATTGAGCTTTGCTGTACTCAATAAGTTGTTAAGTTGAATGACTATTTCTGGCTAGAAAACTAACAGCCAGGGCATCACATAGAAGGTCTGGTATTTCTAGCCTCAAAGAAGGAAATGCTTTGATGGGTGGAGAAAAGAGATTAGGTTGGTGGATTGAGTGAGAGGGCCAGATCCCTGGCTTATTTCCCATGATTGAGAACACATTCGCCTACAATCTGTTTTTATTTTCTTTGAGGAGAAAAAACATTAATTTGGCTTAACTTCTCAAGGACAAATCTGAAAAAGAAAAAAGTGTTTAAAATATTTGAACGTAGGGACTAGAGCTATAACACAGTAGGTAGGGCATTTGCCTTGCACAAGGCCGACTTGGGAAGGACCCACGAACCCATATTTGAATTCTGGTATTTCATAATGGTCCCCCAAACCTGCCAGGAGCAATTTCTGAGCTCAGAGCCAGGAGTAACCCCTGAGACCCACTGGGTGTGGCCCAAAATTAAAAAAAAAACCCAAACAAACAAATCCAAAACATTTGAACATAGACATTGACTTAGTACCATCATGGAAAGATATAACAATAATTTCAAATTGAACCTTGTTGATCTAAGCTTTGATAATTCCATTTACTTTTATGTTAAAACAAGCAATATGAAGTAAATTTGTTTGTGCTGCCTACATGGAGGTGGCCTATGGTGATTAGTGGGATACTGGGGCACTGGTGACGGAAAAGTGACACTGGTGGTGGGATTGATGTTTGAACATTTAATGCCCAAAATGACAGTATTATGAATGTGATCAATCATGGTGTTATAACAAAAATTATAAAATGTATTAAAATGATAAAAAATTATCAAAGATTTCAAATATTCTGATTTTGTGAGTGTTGTTATTAATACTCATCAGTATTCTTTGACATTTTTGAGAGTTACACAAAAAATTCTCCTGGGGTGGGGCAGTAACTTCTGTTGAAGCCGAAGCCTAAGCTGCCACTGTAAATCAGGGGTACAAGGTAGCTCAAAGCTAACAATTAATTCTGAACTCTGTTTTTCCTATTCTATGGGGTGGAAGTGCACAAAGATATTTCAAATTCTAATTATTTCTCTCCTTCAGTTTCCAACATAAGGATCAGGTGTTAAATTGAAACCCTGGTCTAGCTTCTCAAGCAGAATACTAAAGACCCTACTCTCAGGCTCAACATTTTAATTCCTGCTCCCCATGTGTTACTTCTAAAGCCCAAGGCAAAATGAGCCAGTCTTGAGGACTTCCTGTTAACAATTTGTTGTTGTTGTTGTTGTATAAATCACTTAACTAAAAATCACTTCTTAAGTTAGATTTTCTTCCCCCGATAGCAGGCTTAGAACTATGTTGTGTTTAGAACTTAAGGGCCTTCCTGGAGTCATACTTACTATATCAGCTTTTCTCGGGTACAAACATTTTGATGACCTGTTTATTCCAGTTGCTCCCCAGCAGTCACATGTAGTAGAAAGCACACTACTTTGAGCTGTGAAGTCTCTGTTCATCCTTCCTGAAAGTGCAGCTCTCTGCCTGGGATCCTTTCTTCAGACGATAATCCTGGCTTGTGGTCTCATGTTTGCCATCCCTTCCAATGGCAAGCAAACAGTTCTGAAAGCTCACCATATCAGAGAAGCCAACAAAATGAATCCCTCACTTATTTTATTATTTGCCGCTGTTGCTTTTATAGATTGTGTGCATGTGTGTGACTGTGTAGTATATATTTGCAAATGTTAATCAGTTGGGAAGAGACTATCAGCCAGCCATATGTGTTATCTCTTTTCCAAACAGTGTTCTAGGTTGTTCCTTCCAATCTCCTTCCTTGTGCCCATAACCTATTTCCAGTTAACATAGATACTACTCCTTTTAATTGTTTTCAGGGCTGTTTTTTGTCTGGATGTGGAGTGCTTGAAAGGTGATCTTTTATGACCTTGTCTGACTTCCCATTATTTTAGGTTAGTAACAGCAAATCATTGATCTTTAATTAATGGGTGCTCACAAAATTATCCATTTATAATAACCATAGATTACTCAATAAACTTGTTTGTTGTGAACATGAAGGTTGAAATTTTGATTTGCCATCTTGACAACACTTCCCATACCCAAAGACAAAAGCACGGTGAATTCCTTTCATTCTTGGGTGCATTGTTTGGTGTTTTATTAAGTGAGTACTTCCTAAATATATTTACAATGGAACTAGGCTCAGCATGGTGTCTGAACTATGGTATGTACACAAACTCATGATTCACTATTTGAAATATAAGCGCTGTGTGTACATGTGTCTTGGAACTGAGAATGGAATATTAAACCTGGATTTATAACACATATATATTTCTCTCTAAAATAACTTCAGTCAGAGCAAGTTAGTATGATGTTTATCAGGCAACTTATGTGAATTTCATCATAGAAGTTCTAGTAAGAAATTAAAGACTGGGCAAACAAAATTCAATTGCTTTACAAACTTTTGACATGATCAACCAAGATAAAAATTTTATTTAGCCAATTACTGTATTTTATCAAATCAAAGTTTTTATAAGTGAAACATGGCTATTGTTTTATATATCATTAATATAAACTGTCTTTCAGTTAAATTCTAATGTAATTATTTTTTGTTACAAGAATTTTAATTTATATATATTGAAATCACTGTTAGGCTTATTTAGACATGCATTTCTGGCATCTAGAACTTTCAAAAATTAATAGGAAGGAAAATTAAATTTAATGATTTAAAATTAAATTTAAGAGATAGCACAGCGGTGTTTGCCTTGCAAGCAGCCCATCCAGAACCTAAGGTGATTGGTTCGAATCCCGGTGTCCCCCGTGCCTGCCAGGAGCAATTTCTGAACAGATAGCCAGGAGTAACCCCTGAGCACCTCCGGGTGTGCCCCCCCCCCCCAAAAAAAAAGTAATATTAAATTTAAATAAATTTAACTTATGAGTCACATGGAAAAGTCATGTGATTTTTACTTATCATGAGCTTCTGGACCGTCAAGAAGCAGTATTTCTTAAAAGCTCACTCCAGTATGGTCTTCGAGATTCTCTTCCAAGTGGCTGACATTCCTCCTGCAAATCTTGAAATAATCATGACAATGACATCAAAATAACAGTTTCCAGCCTGTACTGTTAAAATCTGAAGATGAGTGTTTTAGAATCAGTAAATATGCTAAACATTTTTGAACTACATACCTAGTTAAAATTCCAAGGCCATCCTCTCAAATGATATTTTTCCTTTCAGAAAACTCTGGAGTAAAATTTAAATGCTAATTAATCTATCACAAAGAGTGGTGATTATTATAAAATTATTGATTTAGAGGTTTCTTAATTTTTTTTAATTTTTCAGAATCAAGTGGTTTACATACAAACATACATACATACATACATACATATATATGTATATATAAACCGTTCATCTTAGCCCACCCAGACCCATCAAAATTGGAAACACTAGGTGATTGCATTTTGACTAGTTCCCCAAGGTTTCCTAGACGCTGTGGTTTGGAGAACTATGCTTTGGCTCTGAGCTTAGTCTGCAGCACACTCATATACATCAAGCTCTCAGATCACAGGCTTAGAGACTTCAGGCAGCTCAAAGAAAAACAAAACACAGTTGTTTTTTCCTTTTAAAGGAAGATCCCAATATGGCCCATACACTGGGAACATCCCAGGAAGAAAGGAACAAGATGTTTCAACTGAAGATTAGAGGTTGAATCTGACACTGCTTGTTTTTTCAAGTACTAAGTAGGGGCCATGTGAATTATACTTATGATTTCTCTATGTTGCTTAGCTTTATTTTAAAAATATTTTTACCATTCTATTATTTATTCAAGTCAGATATGGCATAAAGGCTAAGGCTCTTCATTGTTAGAAAAACCCTAAAGAGGGGTCAGAGCGGTGGCTCAGCAGTAGGCATTTGCCTTGCACGCCGGCTGACCTAGAACAGACCTCGGTTCGATCCCCTAGTATCCCATATGGTCCCCCAAGCCAGGAGCGGTTTCTGAGTACAGAATCAGGAGTAAACCTGAGCATCATGAGGTGTGGCCCCTCAAAACAAAACAAAACAACAACAACAACAAAGAAAAATCCTGAGAAGTCTGATGAGAGTGGTCCTGATGAATCTTTTTCTATGTTATAAAAGGGGTCAATATAAAATTAGGCAAAGGAAGTGCTGTGGTATTAGAGAAGCTGAGGAGCTGGATCATGTTCTATAATTACTGAGTTAATCAGAAATTCTATACTTTCCAAAATCCCTAGTAAAAACTTCCTAATGTCTTAGCAAAAACATGACTTTTTAACTTATGTCAGGTAGTTCTATTGTTAAAATGACTTCCACTGCCTGGATAATCTTTTCATTATTTAGAATACTGTTGAGTAAAAAAGAAAGATGCTCTTTTAGCTCAGAAGAGCAGTTTGATAAGTCACCCAAACTTTGGATAGGGTGAGGCTGACTGCAGAGAGGGACAGGGGAGTCTTCCTAAGTGAGAAAGAGCTATGAATTAAGTGAATAAAAACAGCACCATCTCCACTGAGAGCAGAAGGTGAGAGGAGTAAAGGGAATGATGGGGTCTGTGCTTGCTGTCTATAGAATAATAAATAATGTTTGACACCAGTGTTTGAGCTCCTGATCCCAGCAGTAGAAAAGTAAAGGATTCCTACACTGAGCTTTAATCCTTACATATCAGAAAGATGTCTGAGATTTCAGTTTATTTCTGGCATTATTTGCCCAGAGATAGCATCTGATTTCACAGGTCAGAGACTCTGTCTCCCAGAACCTCAGATGTCAGTTAGGTTTGTTGTTGCTGTTTGTAAATTATTTTGCCACACACAGAGTGCTCAGGGATCACTCCTGGAGGTCCTGGGGTATTATATATGATACCAGAGATTGATCCCAAATAGGTTCCATGCAATGTTATTAATACACTTAGCCTCTGTACTAATTCTCAGCTTCCTCAGATGTCAATTGAGCATCCACTACTTGGACTTCTGACCTACTCATTCTCACAATGCCTTCAGTAAATTTAATTTGTTAGAGGGGCTCATGGAAGTCAAGAAATGTGTTTAGTCATTGGGTCACTCATTTATTACAAGTGAGACTAAAGAGTGCAAACGAACAGTCAGATAAAGAGATAAAAACAGAACAAGATCCTCATTCTTCCAGAACAGAGCGTCTTAGGTCCTCATCAGCTTAGGTACCATTCTGATGTTGTGGAGAAATCTTTTGTTTCTCCACATCCCGGAAGTTCTCAGGAAGTTCTCCTTTGTTTTTAAAATATGTGTTTAAATTTTATTTTTTTTATAGAGTCATCATTACTTAAGCATTATAGACTAATCATCAGTCACAGGAAATTGAGATTGAATTTCATTTCCAATCCTTCCCAAAGAGATCTGAGGTGTGGCTGGAAGTTCCAATCCTGTAAATCATAGAGATGGTTCAACAGGCAACCAGTCCTCATTTTGAAAGTGCTTCTCCCCCAGCAAACGCATTTCCATAACAAAAGACACATTTGATCACTCAGTACTCAGGAAATTCCAAGGCTTTCGGAAGATGTATGAGTGAGAAATACATTCTAGACTTATGAGTGGCCAAATAGTCTTCCATTTATAAAGAAAAAAATATCACAAACTACTTGGTGATTTAAAGTTAAGAACATATTTTCATGTCCACTTTCTCCTTTGATCTTTTATACATAGAGATAGTGTTTCTATTCTTTGAGTGTGTGTGTGTGTGTGTGTGTGTGTGTGTGTGTGTGTGTGTGTACATACTTTTTCTTGGTTTTTGATTTTTAGGCCTCTCTCGGTGGTGTTCAGAGGTTACTCCTGGCTCTGCACTTAGAAATCGCTCCTGGCAGACTCGGGGGACCACCTGGGATGTTGGGGATTGAACCAGGGTCATTCCTGAATCAACCACATGCAAGGCAAATGCCTACTGCTGTTCTATCTCTCTGGTCCATATTCTTTATATTTTGCTGAAGAAATGGCTTCAATCATTGGCAAGACTGATGAATGTCTGACACTAGGACCTACAGTGAAGAGGGGACTCAAATTGGAATCTTTTGGTCCTAAGTTCAGAGCTAATTTTGGCCATTCATGCTGCTTCTCACCAAGTACCTGGATAACATTCAAGGCTCCTGGATGTGGTTTTATTGAAGACAGAAAGGCACTGAATGGAGGCTTTTGATCTGGGTTCATGGATTCAGAATGCTAGTCCGAGAAAGTAGCACATAGAAAACTTTCCTGACTCCCTCCATTGAAACCTGGAAGAACTGGATGCAAAGACAAGTAGGCAAGGAGGGTGGTAAAAGCTGATAAAATGTTTCCAAATCTAGACTTCCTCACTCCAGGGAGAATCTAGAGTCAAATGTTGTAGATTAAGCTAGATCTAAAAGGAAGATACTCTTTGCTTTATTTTGGGGTCACACCCAGCAGTGCTCAGCATTTAATCCTGGCTGTATGCTGAGATTACTCTTGGCGGGGCTCATATTGGGTCTAGGGATCAAACATGGAATCACCCACATGACAAGACAGACACTTTGATTGCAGTACTATCTCTTTGATTTCCCAAAAGAAAACTTTGATTTTTCTGTTTCAGGACTTGGAGTTAGAACTCTGGATGTATCAGCAGAATTCTCTCTGCTCGATTGTGGAAGGAAAAATTAAAAAATAAAATAAAATAAAAAAAGAACTCTCTCTGCTCATATATTCTCAATGAAAGCTTGTAGCAGACATAGAAGAGATCTTGTCCTATCCTCTCAGATTCCCTCAGACTGTTCCTACAAAACTATTTGCTAGGGCCATTGCAAAATTGTCCCTACCTGCACTTGGCCTTATCTGATCAAGAAGACAAAGCAGAGAGCACCATGCAGGCAAGATGTCCAAGTCCAATTAAAACTGATGCACTTGACCTTCTCAAGAGATAGAGTTTTTGAAAACTGTAACACCAAATCCCAATTTGCTATTAACACTGTCTTTATTTAAATTTGAATCTTCAAGAACCAGAGATATCTTTATTTGGGGAAAACATTTGCTCAAAGACAGATTCCTTTCAAAAAATAAATGAAATATTTAGAGATTTAGACCTTTAATATTTAAGATATATAAGGCACTGACAGAACTTAACAAGAAAATAACATCTAACCCCATCAAATAAATGGGGAGAAGAAATGAAAAGACACTTCCTCAAAGAAGAAATACAAATGGCCAAAAGGCACATGAAAAAATGCTCCACATCACTAATCATAGGGAGATGCAAATTAAAACAACTATGAGGTACCATCTCACAACACAGAGACTGGCATACATCACAAAGAACAAGAACAATCAGTGCTGGCGCGGATGTGGGGAGAAAGGAACTCTCATTCACTGCTGAATGAGATGGTTTGACATAGCTTGAACTTGCAGTTTCAGGGTTAAGGAGTGCTTTTATTATTTCTTTTTACTTTTCTCACTCTGATAACAGACACATAAGCAGCGCATGATTGGAGAATTGCCACTTTTAGCATAAAGCAAGCCACCTGGGCCTTCAGTACCTATATCTTTGTTTTTCACCTTAGTTTTTAAAAATTAATTTTGGGGCCACCAAAATGGTTTTCAGGGAGCTCCAGGACAACCCCTGTGCTATTTGACCAACTCATCTAGGGGTTCAATGTCAGGGACAGAAGATGCACTGCTGTTCAGGCTCTGCAGTGTGGAGGAGCTCTCAGGCCACTTATTTGGGTGCTGCAGACCACCAGGACCATACCTAATGACGCTCATGATGCCATGTGATGCCCTAGATTAAATTCAAATTGAGCACACATGTACCTGATAGTTGCAATTCATCCTGCCCCCTTAATTTTTGTTGTGGATAGAAGTCTACTCCTTGCTTACTCATGCTTCTATTTCCTAACCCTTTGTGGTTATTGTTGACTTCCCTCCTATGGCTGGTTGTTCTGGGATCAGTATTGCAAAAGAGAGAAATCCAACTAGCTGAAAATCCCATTGGGATTGTGCTGGAACAAACAATGTTTTTTGTGTCCTTGCAGGAACTTAAGGTGCTCCAAAAACAGTAGTTAGGTACCATGAATGAAGTTCTATTTGTGAATTCTATTGAGAATATTTTCTTTACCTCTCTGTATATTATCTTTGCTTTATGATTAATCACAGTAATCTGTGATTCAATAATTGAATTTAATTTATTAATGTAAGACCACTTTTTCTCCATCAGGTATCTATCGATTTCTTAAGGCATCAAGTTTTGGAACTGCATAGGGTGAGTGTGTTCCTATATTTTTTCTCGCCTTACTGCTTATAAATTTGACATTTAATGATCTTTAGTGTTTTTTTTAATTTTCTATAAAATATTAGCAGTCTTACCCTTTACTTACGTTTATTTACTGCTAACTCTATGGTGATCATTGCAAATGTATAGCCATTATTTAAAGTATGTATTGATTACTATTTGCCTTCTCTTATCTATTCTAGCACTAACCCTATAAAAGGTTCATATGGTCTATTACACATCATAAAGAAATTGAGGCTTAGAGACATGAAACCAAGTTCCCACATCTCTTAGATCAGTGGTCTTCAATCACTGGCCATGGGCTAGTATTAGTATACTGGTGTAGAAAAGTCAGAATCTCTGGGCTACTGCTTTGGTTATAACTCCCATCCATGGACAGGTATGTAGGACAGGCACTTGTCTGGTCTTCAGGTGTTAAAAAGTTGAAACCATCACTGCCTTAGAAAATTAATGGCAGAATGGAAATTGAAATCCAGCAGTATCAGGATTCAAAATTAATAAGGCCAAGAGAGCCGGGGGATACCTAAGCTTTTAGGGGGGCTCAACCCACCAGATGTATCCTCAGATTTTCCTGGTGGGTAGAAATAATTTAACCCCATGGGATTCTTCAAAAGGCCCACTGTGGACGCCTTTTTCCCCTGCATGGATGGTTGAGGAATTTCCAAAGAGATGCCTGGCATTACATTTTCAGCCAGTATCTGATTATCTCTCCTTTGTATATATCAGGCAAAAATATTGGCCTCTTTCAAATAATTTGGCCCAGAAATTCCAGCACCAAAAGTTTATTTGAGAACTCCTTTTTCTGGATTTAGTCAGCCCTAAAAAAGCAAAGACAAATTTTCTCTCCTTTTCAAATTTTCCTTTGCAGCTGAAATTTCTGGTAATTAAGGGCATAACCAGAATACAGATTGTGACTTTTGTCCCTCCTTTAGAAATAGGGAAATTCTTTCTGGGGATTTGGCTCCTCCCTTCCTTTAACCTCTAAAAACAGTAGGAGTCCAGCCTAGAAAAACCAACTTTCTAGATATTTCGTATTTTCTCCTAATCCTGATTTTGCATTTAAAGCAAGCTTGCTAAGAGTTACCTTGAGTTGTGACCTTCTCTCTTGTAATTTAGAATTTTTAGTCACATCCATAGCTTAGGTATTGTTATTACAATTATTCTTCACCTGTGGCTAATTTTACCCCTATAAATCCCCCTGCTCAAAAATTAAACTTGTCGCACTCTTGCCAGGAACGTGTTGACACCACACATACTGCGTGTGGTATCATTATTTCTTATTTCATATTTCATATTCGTCTGCTTGTGTTACCCGTTTTTCTCCCATGAAAGGACTATGACCCACGAGAATTGCTGAGACGCAAGACGTCTACAACACAAGAGGAGTACAAATTCAATGTAGGTCATGAGAAACGAAGGCACATATAATGTATTTGTGTTTGAATAACATCCTGATAAACCATATTAAACAGGACAATACATTAAAATTTCTGGGGGCAGTAGTCCAGTGTGCAGAGCATTTGCCTTGTATGTGTCTGGCTTGGGCTCAATTGCTGGCATCCTATGTGGTCCTGCAGGCCATTCAGGAGTGATATCTCAGCATAGAGATAGGGAAAAGCACAGCTGGATATGGTAAATCTAACCAAACAATTCTGAATTCTAACTTCTCTTTAAGCACTTAAAAGATAGGGCACTTGGTGCTTGTTCTCCTGATTGCAGCAACCTAGTCATCCCTTTGAGGAGCCATGTGCTCTCAGGTGAATAAAATCCACTTCTTTCCATTGTATGACACCAGGTGGAATCGTTACTTTACTCTCTTGGGTCACCTGATTGGCACCTGACTGTGTATTATTTTTCAGTCCTGATTCAAGTAGTCAGAGGTGGTCTGCATCTGGGTTTGTGTCCTGATTTCACTATTTATTAACTGCACAACTGTGGACAAGTTGCTCAAGCCCTTAGGGCCTCAGTTTTCTCATTTCCAAGATGGGGATCATAGTTTAAAGCACTTAAGGCTGTTTTGTAAATTAAATGTTGTGGTGATACTTGCAAAGTAACTCAAGTGATGTCTGATACATAGTAGGATTTCTATAAAGGTTAGATATTATTCACTTCACTATTATTTGTTTGGTTAATTATTAATCTAAGTAACCACACTCTTCCTAGAAATCAGTGTACAAGCATAGGACTACTTTTAACTACTTAGGTCAGAGGACTATAACACATGCTTTGCATATAGAGTCCTTGAGTTTGAACTCTTATACCACATGGTCCTTAACAACACTGAATTTAGAGTTTCAAACACTGAACAGTATGGAAGACACAGCATGATCACATGTCACTAGAAGTGGCCTCCAGTCACTTCCAGGTCACTGAAGTGGCCTCCAAAAAATCCCTCCAAAAAAGAAAAATAGTGCTTACCCAAATTTGAATAAGAAACTTTTTACAAGGTGAATCTAAACTGTAGCCAAAGCCATCAGAACTATAGCAATGGAAGTATAAACTTGTAATGGACTTCAATCTAGAATTCTGACATTGGACTAATATTATTCTAGTTCAATATCTGCTATATGGGACCTTGGATAAATTATTGAAGCTTCCTCCCTCATAAAATGGGCATGGTACAATAATGATTTCATAAGTTTATGATGAGGTGCAAGTAAGTTGAGACATATAAAATGCTTCAGGATAGTCCCAGGCACATATTACATACTTAGTGTTACCTATACTGTAAATAATAAATTATAGCATGCCATTTGTTAACTCTGTGTCTGCTTCTGAAGGAGATGAAGATAGAATATTGAAATGTCATGAAAATTTTTTGACATTTGTCTTCATTTCCCACCTCCTCAACTCCTGCAGTGAGAATTCTGTTTCCTCCTTCTCCTAAAATTTCATGCCTAAAAGGGAAAAAAAGGAGAGAGAGAGAGAGAGTGAGAGAGAGAGATAAGTCTGTCATATATTGGTAGATTTGGGGGGTAACAGGAGTGAAAATGGGGAAATGGTGATGGGAAATTAACACTGGTGAAGCGATGAGTGTTGCAATATTGTATAACCAACCCAACTATCAACAACTTTTTAATTCTGTATCTCGTGGTGATTTAATAAACTTTTTAAAAATTACATGTTGAATGCTGATGTACGGCAATTAGACTTAAACACACCCCTTAGATAACCCACTGAATGACGATTGAACCTGGACACACACCCTGGACACATCATTGAACATGCTCCCCCATGCTGAGTATAAAAGGAAAAACTTGGATTTGTTGCAGAGGGTTCCAGGATAATGACCAGAAGCAGTGCCTGCTGGCCTGTGGAGGCCAGAGATAAAGCATGGGAGAGATGCTGTCTACTTTGTATCTATTCCCCTTTCTTTTTTGTACCAGGCTAACCATCAGTCACATTCACCACTGTTTGCCTTATATTTTAGAGAAGGTGAGAATTCTTTTAGAGCATTTTTTGTAAGCCACTGGAAGTTCTCAACTTCATTGCTGTGTATTTACCTCATGTCAATGGCTTGACATCTATCTTGACAAGCACTGTGGTGGCAGACTTGGACTTGAACATGTGAGAAGTATAATAATTCTTTCTTTTCTTGGACCTTACCCTTTCTGCTCTATAAACCTTGCTTACCAAACCTGTGGTCCAGCTGATGCTTTTAAGACGATGCCTGTATGCTCAGTGGCTTGGGGCTCTGTTCTGTCCATAGCTTGAAAACCTTGTCTCCTGATGGGGTCTGTTTTCCCTTCCCTATGCTTTGCCTTTCCAGACCATGCTTCCATTTCCCTGCTGGCTCATTTGTTTCTTTGGGCTGCCTGCCTTGTTTGGTGGTTTTGAGTGAATGCTCTGATAAATGCCAGGAGGTGAGGGGAAGGGCTTTAGATGGACTCAGTCATTGGACCAGTGCACTCCATGATGGATGACCCTTCTCCCTAGAGAATTTTGGGTCAGGCAAAGTCCAACTGATAAGTTTTTCCAGAATTGAGTAACCTAAAAAGAGTGCCAACACTGCCTTACCTCTTTGGTGCCTTTTGTATTGATTTTAAAAGAAATGCTCAGCTGCTTACGAGAAAGGCAGCTTCTTCCCAGACAAATCTGGATATAGAAGTGAGAAATTGCTTTAGAAATAACATTTGAAGAGAAAAGTAAGAGGAAGGAAGAGAACGTTTTTAAAAAGTAAAAATCCTAAGGCTTAGTTTTTCCTCAAAGTATTGAAAAGGCACTATGCAACCTTTTCTTGTTCCAAATGATCTCATAGCTATTTATTAAGGGGAAATACCAAATATTTATTTATCTGTTTGTTTAAAAGCTCTTCTTCATTCCTGGTGGTTCATATCCACAGCATAGTCTTCCCATGCCAGAGTCATCTCTGAGACAAAGCTGTCCCCCTACACCCTTGCCCCCACCCCCAAGTGATATCCCGGTGTCAGAACAATTCCTGTCTTGAAGGAGGGTATGCACCCTTCTTTCTTCCCTTTCACAGACGTCCTTGAGCCCCTGAGACGGATGTGAGTGAGTTTTTTCGTCCTCATGCAAAACAACCATCTAAACATAACAGATGACATCAGCGTGGGCTTTTCAATTCCTGGATGGCAGCAGTGTGTTAATCCAGCCTTCATCCTGGATTTCATAAACTAAAACAAGAGCGCCTGGCAGGAGGACAGCGCTGCTGCTGGGTTGAGGAAATTGATGACGGGGAGGCATGGGGGTAACCCAGTGTATAAAACTCCTAAACGTGTAGACAGAGAGGCTCAGCTACCACTTTGGACTGCTGCTGCAGGCCAGCCAAGAGCACATAGCCACAGGAAGCTGTGACCGAGCCCACAGGAACATGAAGTGCCTATTGCTGCTGGCCACACTCTTGCTCCTTGCACACCTGGCCACGGCCTGGAGCACCAAGTACGCCGTGGACTGCCCCGAGCACTGTGACACAACGCACTGCAGCTCGGTGCGTTGCAAGAGGACTGTGCTAGACGACTGCGGCTGCTGTCGTGTGTGCGCCGCGAACAGGGGAGAAACCTGCTACCGCACTGTGTCAGGCATGGATGGAGTCAAGTGTGGCCCCGGACTGAAGTGTCAGTTCTACCACGAGGAGGATGCTTTTGGGGATGAATTTGGTATCTGCAAAGGTAAAGAGGGGTGCCCAGGGAATGAATGCACAGGGCTGGCACCAGCCTCTAAAGAGGAAGTGGTGAAAAAGGCAGGTGGGATTAGATTCAGTCAGGGGTTGTCCTAGGAGAGAAGATGTTTGGCAATTGCATGTTCATCCCAAGTTGCAGGAGGACACACAGAGCCAGGAGCTAGACTCCTAAAGTCTAGGAGACTTAAGGAAGGTGGAGGGAAAAAGGGAAAAGGGCAATGGAAGATTCTGTGATGCTTTAGAAAGTTGACAGGTACTGGGTTAAGGAGAGTTCAGATAAGCTCTGAGAATGGTTTCCAGTACCGGGATTTAGGGATTCTTTGATCTTGAAAAGGTGCACTGGAGAAAGGCATCTCTCAGGATGAAACACTTCTGAGCCTAATGCACTTTGCAGGAGGGTGGGCTCCGCTAAGCAACAATTCAGGTTCTTGGAAGAGCTTACCTTGATGCTGAAAACCAATCTTATTTCCCATCATAAAAATTTCTGGTCATCTCAAAAGATATCCATTGCTGTAAGACAAGCAAGAACAGCAGTCAAGCAAGATAAAAATTGGAAGCTTGTGTAAAGAATGAGTTGGCAATTTTACAGACTTCAAGAAAACTTTCATTAGGTAGAAATGATGGTGAGCCCCTGTAGCTAAGAATTTAAATTATCTCTAACTTGGTGACCATCTTTTCATTTTTATAGATTTTAGAATCAAAATAGTGTTCATTTTAAGTGTTCTACATATGAGTGATTATCAAAGAGCTTTAATAAGTTGTAATTCACACATGTTAAAGTTTTATTCCCCAGATTTCTTATACAAAGAAGCCTTTTAAATCATTTAGAAGGACTGGGAAGTTCTAAATAATTCAGATATTTTGTATGTTCAAAACAATGCTTTTCTGAATTATATTCAGAAACCAGATTGAGCTATTTTCATAAATTTTCTTATCTTTTAGACAACTTGCAAACCAATTATCTTTTAATCTGGAAAATTTGCTAAATGTTACTACATTTATTAAAAGTTAACAAATGCTTGAAACAGGAAAATTTTTTGTTTACTTTTATGTTATAATCAATAGAAGTTATAATATTAAGAAAAATTCTCTTTAAAAATATGCACATACTTTTTTTTAGCTGAAAATAATACGTATTTTCTGTAAATAGCAGGGCTTATCAGACAAGAAAATAGTGTACTTCACATAAGGAAATTAGGGAGGAAGTGGTTAACACAATCGTACTTATGATATAACAAGTATATGCAGTGGATTGCTTCTCTCCCTGGCATTAAAATTGTCTCTGTAGATGCAAAATATAGAGGGAAAGAAAAACCTAAAATATCTAGAGTTAATATGTTATTTAATTTATTGAGGCAAAGTGAGCCTGATAACAAGTGAGCCTATTAAATATTTTTTAAAACATATGTATATCTTTAGGGCATTCTTTAGATGGTAAGAAATTCTACTTCCAATACTGCTTTCTCTTGGCTGGAAATAAAGCACTACTAACTATGAAGACTCTAGATATCATATTTTGCTAAAGGCAAACTCTCCTCCAACTTTTGTGTAGGACCCTCCCCCCATATGAAAACTGAACTTCAGCTGCAAAGCCCAATGCTTTCTAAATATTCAGATGTTTGGCATTGTGTGCCACAGATAACAATCAGCTGACCAACAAATATTTACTTAACACCCACTATATCTGCCCAGCTCTATTCAATCCATGAGGGGATACAATAGAAGTATATAACTGAGAATTTGGCTCAAGTTTTAGTTTGCAGTGTCACGGGAGGCACAGACTAATCCCGATCTCATGTGCTTTTTCTGCAACAGACTTTTTCCAGGATCCCTTTTAAGGATGTTGTTTTGAGGCCAGTGAAGCCAGTACTTAAAACAAGGCTCCTCTGTAACTCAATGGATGCCAAAAGGAGTAAATCTCTTATAGAACATATTCAATTAATATCCATTTTGGTTATTATGTGGAATAAAATATTGCAGAAAGCTCAAATGTCTCATCATCTGCTTCATCATCTGTATAGAGCTGCACATTTCAGGATAATCTCACGCCATGCAATAAACATGCTGCTTCTCTACTGCCTGGCTTCTAATGATTAGCTAATCTACTGAGCTACTTAACAGCATACAATTAATTTTTTATAAGTAAGTGTGTCATCTTTTTTCCAAGTATACAAAGTATAGTATGTTTTAGTCTAAATACAAAATCATATACTTTCCATAAGCTAGCAGATTTGGGTGAGTATATAAATGAAAAGTTCCCTGTGTACATTGCATTTTGGCTCTGCAGAGGGTTTTGCTAGTGAATCCCCTTTATCTTCTGAAGGAGTTAGATAAATTGCACTGGTACTTTGACAGATATGATTGCTGATAAAAGTTGAGGAACTTGAAACTTGGTTCCTTTATAGGAGGCTGGATATCAGCTCACCTTTTCATTGCTAGTTAGTTTTTATACATTAACAAAATCAGTTAGTTGTTTGTAAATACAATGACTGCCTATAAATATAATGTAAATGTAGTAACTTAAAGATTCTAGCTTAAAATACCAGTGTTCCACTTGGTCCCCTGGCATGCCAGGAGCAATATCTGAGCATGGAGCCAGGAGTATCCCCATAAACACTACCAGGTGGGACCCAAAAACCACAAAAGAGAGTGAGACAAGAAGTCAAAATAATCTTTTTTAATTTATTTATCCTATTACTATTTTATTTTTCTCTTACCTAGTTTTTGCCGACCTTCT
>PVKC010009703.1:0-26480 GCA_004027635.1 Crocidura indochinensis | reverse complement strand
AGGCGGGGACTGGTAGAGGTGGGATGCATAGTAGGAACAGGGTTGGAGTGAAGGACAGCACTGGTGGGGGGGATGCCCCTAATTCATTGTCTCTATGTATCTTTAAATATTACTGTGAAAATTTTGTAATTCACTTTTACCGCAATAAAAAATTTAAAAAAAAGAAAAAAGAATTTTAAATGAATGAAAATAATTTTAGCATTTATGCATAATATATATTATTTTTTCTAAACAATTTGGAAAGTATTTAAGCTTTATATCTTATGGTAGTATTGCAGCTCTGCTTAATAATGGTAGTAAATACAACTTTATAAATTATATAGGAAGAAACTTTTGGAGGTAAGAGATAATCTAGAATCTCATTGGCTATGTTTTTATTTAGATATGTGAATATATATTTTATGTAAAATATACCAACATAAGTAATGTACAAAATAATTAAAAGAAAAGCAAAATTACCTTTATCCACATCTCTAGGTACAGGAACAGCAAGACTTTTGTCAAGACCTGCCTTTTACCATTTGAATTATATTGCTTGTGTTACTGTATTTGAATTTATGTATCTCTTGTTATCTGCTTCCTAGGACTGAATGTCCAGCCCTGATGCAGGAACAAACTGATAATGGCTATATAAATTCTGAATCCCTTAGACTTGGGTCAAATCGAACCTGCTGCAATAGGAGCAGTTAGACCGCAGCATGCTGGCTTAATAAAGCTCGCTTTGAAACTTGCATTGCCCTCTGGTCTCTTTGTCTTATCACTGGGCTATTATCATGGACCTAATAGATACCTAGCATCCGGTCGGTGGCGCTGGAGATAAGGTGCCTGCGCTAACCTAGGTCGGACTGCGGTTCGATCCCTGGTTCCCCATATGGTCCCCCGTGCCTGCCAGGAGCGACTTCTGAGCGAATGGCCAGGAGTAACCCCTGAGCGTCGCCGGGTGTGGCCCAAAAACCAAAAAAAAAAAAGATACCTAGCATCCTGTATGATCCTCTGAGCCTGCCAGGAGCAATTATTAAGGGCAGATCCAGGAGAAACCCCTGAGTGTCAATGACATTGGCCCAACCCCCCCCCCCCCAAAAAAAAAAAAAACAATAGATGAGTATATTCAAGATAAAGATAGATAATCCAGTTGGTAACTTTAAGACAAAGAAAACTTGTTTCGTTCTTCAGAATTTTTCTTGTTTTTTCCTTTAACTCAAGAATACCATGCCACATACTGGTATACACACTACTCTCTGCATGACATACCAGAAATGGCTAATTTGGAATGCTTGAATTTTGCCATTGATATATTTAAAACACATTTTTCCCAAAGAACCACTCTAGTTCTGTAAAATAGAAAGTCAACCTTTCATTAATAACAGTGGTATAGGCAGTAATGTATTCTGCTGTCCTTCAATATCAGTCATGAACACTGAAGAGTTTGACTTTTTTTTTTTACAAAAACCAGTCCCAGAAAGGCAAAGTTAAAGAACTTTCACCAATAATTACAGTAATGAGATCACCATCATCTCTAATCAGTATGTTTTCAGAATGTGTCATAATCATTAGTCAAGAAATTCTTAGGAGACATAACTATTAAGTCTAATATGACAACCTAGCTATCATATTCTGGACCAGAACAAGTGCACTTGGTAAAATCTAATTTGAGAAGAATAGACTCTGACAGATATTTAAAGTAATGTGTCACCTTAGGTGGAAATATATTCAAAAAGGAAAATAACCAATTTTGAAACAAATATTTTTAATTATGCAAATTAAAGCAACCTGACAAAATAAAAATAAAAATACTTAAGATATTTAGACGATGATATGTTCTAAAACTTATTTGAGATAGTACAGGTGGAATGTGTTTTAAAATACTTTAAAATGACCAAATATAAAAATTCTATTTTATTTATTAAACATAAAATAATTATTGTAATATGTAATAATTGAGGGAAAGTAAATGTAAAGCATGTTTGACTTTTCTTGCTATACTTTTATTTCTTCTATATATTTAAAATTTCACTATAAATTTTTGAAATGAATGAATAGCTTCACATATATACAAAATCATATATACTTTTTAATACAGTGGCACCTCAGAGTTAAAAAATATGGAGGAAAAGCTAGGAATAAATACATCCAACTAAGAACACCTGTACTAAATGCATGCATATTATTACAGCTTATTAAGAAAAACAAATGACATTGGTTTCCTATGCAGGTTCAGTATTGAGCTCTTAATACAAAACCAGGGGTAGCCACTTACCATCAATGGTGTGGTCCAAATAACCCTCCCCATAAAAAATTAGGTATGTAAATGCTATGTGTTTTGGCACACCCTGAAATACAAGGTTTTACTACCCTTCTATGCTCAGTAGAATTCCATATTAATTCACTATACTAACCCAATTTTTAATCTCAATATTTTTTCATTTATTTACTTTTTAAAAATATTTTGAGCACTGTGGTTTACAATAATATAGTTTCATCATAAAACACTCCTTCTTTCATCTCCACCAAAGTGTTTACTTCATCCACCATTGACAATGTCTTATTCTTCTGTGGTAAAGTTCATATCAAAGATCACAAGCTTTCAGATTCTGTGAACTTTGTGCAATTATTTTAGTCCTACTTTGTTTCTTCATATCAAACTTATGAGAGAACATTCTATTTCTTTTCTCTACTTCAGATTAGCTTCTTCAGACTGATAATCTCCAGATTCATTTGCACAGCAGAAAATTGCATGATTTTGTCTTTACTTACAGTCAAATAATATTAAATAGTTTGTGTACCATACATAGTTTCTTTATTCAATCAACTGTTCTCGGACTATTCCTGTAAGAACTATTGTGTATAGTGCTGCAATTAATATAGGAGTGAACATGTTTGAAGAAAGTTTTTATACTGTAGGGCTAGATGACAAGGAATTAGATTGTTGGCCATACAGAAACTCAGTTCATAGAGTTTTTGCTTGTTTGTTACGTTTTGGAGACACACCTTTTGGTGCTCAGGGGTCACTCCTGACTCTGTAACAGGGGTGTCACACTTGGTAGTGTTCAAGGTTCATTTGGAATGCTGGTGATCAAACACAATTCAGCTGCTTGCAAGGCAAGCACCCTTCCCACTGTATAATCTTTCTAGCCCCTCAATCCATAGTTATTAAGAAGAGTTCATATTAATTTCCAAAGGACTAGACCAGTCTATATTCCCACCAGAAGTGAATGAGGACACCTTTTACCTCACATCCACTGGTTATTTTTGTCTTTTGTAAAATATGCTAATCTCCCAGGTGTGAGATAATATTTCATTGTTTCTTTCACTAACAAAACATTTCTTCATACATCTTTTGGAAATTTTATTATTATTGAAGATATTAATCGTTAAGGGAAGGCTTTGCAGTTTTCACTGTTTTAAACACAGTGGGATGTGCTGTGGGCTGGTGATTAAATGTCTTTGTTGAGAAAAAGTTCTTTAACTTCCATTGTATTGAGACTTTTGGTCATGTATGGATGTTAAATCATGTCAATTCCTTCTTCGTCTATTGATATGATGGCATGCGTTTTTCTTTTATTGATATGGTGTATCATATTTACTTGCTTATATAAGCCATTCTTGCTTCCTGAGAATTAACCCTGCGTAGTGATGGATGGTGTATTACCTCTATGATGTATTGCTGAATTTATTTTTGCATTATTTCATACAGGTTATTTGTACCTATGTTTATCAGAGATGTTTAAAGTTCTTTTTTCTTTTTATTTTTTGTTTAATGTTCTTATCTATTTTTGTTATCAGAGTATAGGACCTGGGAGGTTTTTGTTTTCTTCAATGTTCTAACAAAGCCTAAGAAGGACTAGGAGTAGGTCTTTAGATGAGACAAGGAAGTGAAGTCAGAATAAGACTGGTCACAGGCAAGTAATGAGATTACAGATTCCAAGAGCATCCATAATACGCTTCTTGGGGAAAAACTCAAACTCTTTATTTTAGTTGGGGAAGGAATATTTATAATGTGTTTCAGATAATTGGGTTAGGAAGAAAATAGGGCAATTAGAAAAAACAGGATCCAATAAGGTAAGGAGAAAAACAGGATAAGTGCTCTGTTTAAGGAAAAAACAAGATGTATACTTTGTATAAAGGAAAAATAGGATGTGGGCCCTACAAGAAAAACAAGATGTTTTCTCTTTTTAGGCTCTGTGAGTTTAGCTACAGGGAAGTAATTGGGAATAGGGCTCAAGGACTTCAGGTCCATTAAAACATGGAAGTGATATAATATATAATCAAAACAATCAATAACACTGAAAACAAGATAGAAACTACAGCACCTATGAGGACAGAGCCATAGTTCAGCAAGTAGGAAGCATTTTCTTGAATGCAACTGACCAGGCTTTATTTCTGGCACCACTTATAGTTTCCCTACCAGTGGTCAGCAACCTGCGGCTCGCAAGCCACATGTGGCTCTTTACACTTTTAATTTGACTCTTCTGTGTGCTGGGCAGTTGCTCCAGGAGTCAGAACTCTGCTCTTAACCTCTGTCAGTGTGAGCCCTGTGCGGATCTCAAAATAAATTTCAATCGTGGTTTTGGTGAGATTTGGCTCAGTTGAAAATAAAGGTCGCCTGACGTGATAGCTGAAAGCAGTCAAATGTAATCCCCTGAGAACTGTCTCTCATAGCCCCAAACCAAATATAAACAAATAAATGTATTTTAAAAGAACAAAAACTGCAACAATGAAACTTTAAAAATGTGTCTATAGAAGTGGCAGGCTAGGTGGATGAATGGTGGGCAAAGGGAACTTGGGTGTTCAGGGGGAGGGAAGTTGACATTGTTATTTGGATTTGAGCTTGATATAACATATTCATAAAAACTCAATCATCAATAACTATAAAAATGTATATAAAGACAAAATTTTTAACTATTTAAAAGAACTGTATTGTGAATTTTTTGTGGATATGAACTTTAGTTTGGGAAGACATTTGATTATCATTTCAATTTCCTTGATTGCTATTGGGTAGTCTATATATACAGTTTCTTCTTAATTCAAACCTGAAAGATTAAGAGTCCATAAATATATTAATTTCTACTAGGTTCTCCAGTTTCATGGTATAAGGTTTATTACCTACAGACTCCTGAGTGTTGCTAGTTTATCTAACTGTCCTGGTATGTGTCTTTGAAATTCCTGGATCTGGCTACTCTGGCCTAATTCCCTTCTACCACATATCTGAAGCCTGTCATGGCTGGGTTATGTCTATGACAAAGCTAGGTTACAGGAGTGGAACAGGCAGTTAATTCTAAACCAGACTTAGCTCCAAACTTATATTCTAACAAAACAACAGAATGTTTATTGAGTGAAGTTTGCTTAGAATGTAGGAGGAGAGAATGAGAGGAAATATGTGTTCAAATAAAAATATAGGGCTCTCCGGGATTGAAATAAGCAAGCAAAGATAAATAGATTTAGCAAGCAAGGTGAAAATTAAAGGAGTACATGGGCTTGAAGAGCAAGCATGACCTTGAATTTTAAAAGCTGTCCTTAAATGTGTATAACAAAGACTTCTCTCCTGATAATTGTTTTTTGATTTATTATTAAAATACCATCATTTATAAAGTTATTTGTAGTTCAGTTTTAGGTATATAATGGTTTAAGTTCCAGTCCCACCACTGATGCACTGTTGTCAATTTCCAACCAAAAATAACATGAACTTTCCACAAAACTGCTTATGGATTGTCCCATATTTTCTGGAAATTCATATATACGGTCTCACTACTTTCCAATAAACTTGATTTTAAGATAATAAACAAATAATTTATTTTCATTGTACATGGTCTCTTGTCTTGATTATTTTATTTAAATATTAAGTAAGATTGAGATAATCAATAATTATGTTTTTTTCTGACTTATTTTTCTTAGTAAGACCCTCAAGTTCCTTTATGCTATGTCAAAATGCAAAGGTTCATATAATATATATGTGTATATATATAAATACACTCACTCATATCTATATATTATATATTTGTATCTATCTGTCATATATTTCCAATTATTATTATTATTGTCATTAGTCATTTGTAACTTACAGATAGCATATATCATAAGTACTGCTTCCATAAATATAATTATATATATATATATATATATATATCTTAAGTTAAATAATAACCAGTAGTGGACATGATGGATAATGTGGCAGGTTTTGTTAAAGAATTTCTTGACTGTTTTGTGTAGAAGTGAGGCCAATTTATCATTTCACTGCTATAAATAGTGTTCCTTTTATCCCAGACTCCTGCTACAACTTGTCACTTTTGGCCTTTTAATATAAGCTATTTTCAGAAATTTGACATTATATTGTAGTGTTTTTGACACATGTTCCAAAATTTTCAATAGTCAAGAAATTTTTCTAGTCATTTAAAAGAAAGAGAACAACCAAACAATATATTAAATTTTGTACTCAATCTTTATAACCAAAGGAAGACAATTCACAGCTTAACAAAGCACACTTATATAGTAAAATATCAGAGAAAAAAAAAGATATAATAAGAATTTGAAAATCTATTACCCCTTTTTAGTGAAGGTGTGGTGTTATGTTTGTGTGTTTTTCCACCATGATTTATAATTTAAAAATATTGGCAAAGATAGAGATTCATGCATTAAATATTCGGACAGTGTTGAAATATAATACAGTGGAGAAGGTGCTATCTTGCACTCAGCTAACCTGGTTTTGATCATTAACACAATATAGCAGCTCCTCAGTGAATAATAAGAGTGCAGAGCCAAGATTAAGTCCTTAACACTGCTAGTTATGACCCAAATAAAAGAAAAAAATGTGAAAGCATACCCACTATTATAAAGCAAGTTTATTCCCACCTTTACCTCATCATTTCACTTTCATCAGCCACCTCCTTGAAGCCTTCTCACCTCCCACCACTACCTCAATATTTCCACCCCTTTACTCAACAAATATTTTCTGTCTTACTGCCCTGTTAATCTGCATTCTATAAAGAAGCACTTAGATGCTATTCTTTGGAACATAGTTGTTTTTCTTATTATAGATTTGTATATTTCACACATGGGAGATCATTCTGTATATGTCTGTCTGCTCTGGCTAACTTCACAAATTATTAAATACTCAAGTTTCATTCACAGCACAAATTGCATAACTTCATTTTTTCTTATGGCTCAGTAGTATTCCATTGTGTGTATATACATATGCATATATGTGTATATACACATATCATTTTTTATCTAGTTATCTGTTCTTGGACACTTTTTTTCAAGATTTTTGGTTTTGTGAATATTGCTACAAAGAGCATAGGGATGTAAATGCAGTGAGTAAACTTTGGGGCACTTATGCTAGGCTGAAGTGGAATTGCTTAGTCATGTAAACACCTAATTCTTATCTTATTTAGAAGTTCATATTGTTTTGCAAAGTGATTGAATCAGTTAACTTTTTCACTGGCACATAATGAGGCTTCATTTTTCCCTATCTATCTGCCAATAACGGTTACTGTCATTCCTTATGATGGGTAACAGTGAGGTGATAATATATTTTTAATTTGGGAATTTATAGTGATAAGTGATGCAGAGCATATTTACATATACTTTTTAAGTTATCTGAATGTCTTCTTTAAGAAAACTTTTGTTAATCTCTTCTCCAAAGTTTTGATAGGTTATTTTTTTTTAACCTAATTAAGATTTTCCAGTAACTCAGACATTGCAAATTAACCTTTTATCATATGTAATTGGAAAAATATTTTCTTCCATTCTATGAGTTATTTTCTAATTCTCTCATCACTTCTTTAGTGGCAGAACCTTCTTAATTTTATGCAGTTTAAATTTTGTTATTCATTTTCTTGAGTAAATGGCATTGAATAATTCACTATAGTTGTAAAGGATTTTTGCCTCTGATATTTTTCTTAATATAATTTATAGATTAAAGACCTACCTTTGTGGTTGGAGAGATATCACAGTGATAGGACATTTGCCTGACAAAATGCATTTGCCAGGACCAAAGATGGTTTGAATCCCGGCATCCTATATGTTCTCCCATACCTACAAGGAGTGGTTTCTGAGCAGATAGTGAGCACTTCTGGGTGTGCCCCGTCCCCCTCCAAAAAAAAAAAAAAACTACCTTTATCTGAGTTTTATAACTATTTATTAAAGGATGGATAATTTGATGGAAAAAAACTGTTTGTAGAAAGAAAAATGTTTTCTTCACTGTTGGGTGTAGAACATGTTCTATTTTCCATACTTATACAGCTCTACTTTCACAAAAGTTAAGTTTTCAAATGGATATTTTGCAATTGAGTGGGGTTATTCGACTGATTCTTCCAGATGGGCTATGAGTAAAAGTTAAGTGTACCAGGTTCAGGTCTTGTCAAATATATTTTTAGGAGATATTGTGCCATTCCTAGGTTTTTCACCTTTATGTAAAAATGTGTCCCTATTTTATCAATCTACAATGTTCAAATATAGAACCGAGTGTGTTCTTCTATCAAACAAAAACAAACTGAGTTTGACCTACTATAGTCTATTAGACTATATTATATAGCATATATACTGATTCATTCAAAATTATAAATGATTCAAAAACAGGTATTCTATATTATACACAATACTAGATTTATGTGAAAGTATAACATTTTACTTTCATGTTACTTTATCTGCATGTAATTAGGAAAAGGTTATTTATCTAATGACCCTACTTAGCATAACAAATTTCTTCCTTGATGAAAACTTTAACTTTGTTTAAAGTTGTAGTGTAGAAATAAAAATAAAAAAACTCCCAAAAAGATGTATCAAGATTTGTTACATACAGTTTTTTAAAGTGCAACTTCCACCAAGGCCATAGGATTACTGGAAGGGACATAGGATGAAATATCGAGAGTCTACAGAGCTATGCCCAGGGATTCTGTTGGAACCATGTGCATAGAGAATATAACCCAGTCAGGAGAGTAACAGGTATGTACCTAAATAACTGTTAAAATCTGCTGAATCTTACTTATAACTGTTAAAATCTGCTGAATCTAACTTTAATTTAAAAAACTTTAGCAGGGGCCGGGCGGTGGCGCTGGAGATAATGTGCCTTCGTTAACCTAGGACGGACCGCAGTTTGATCCCCCGGTTCTCCATATGGTCCCCCCGGGCCTGTCAGGAGCGACTTTTGAGCAAATAGCCAGGAGTAACCCCTGAGCGTCACCGGGTGTGGCCCCCCAAAAAAACAAAACAAACAAACAAAAAAAACTTTAACAGCAAGTGGGATTTGGAACTAGAGCAATAGTACAGTAGGTAAGTGATTTGCTTTCCATACAATTGAACTAGGTTTGATCCCCAGAATCCCAGATGAATCCTTAAGCACATTGGGAGTGATTCCTGTGTACAGAGCCAGAAGTAAGAGCTGAGCACAGCTGGATGCAGCCCAAGCCTGCCAGTACATTTTTTTCCATTTTAGATTTTTTTTTGCTTGTTTGTTTTTGTTTTTTGGGTCACACCCGGCAGTGCTCAGGGGTTACTCCTGGCTCCATGCTCAGAAATTGCTCCTGGCGGGCACGGGGGACCATATGGGGCACCGGGATTCGAACCGATGACCTTTTGCATGAAAGGCAAACGCCTTACCTCCATGCTATCTCCCGGGCCCCCCCATTTTAGATTTAACTCAACATACTGTTAAAGTTTTACATATAAAATTATGAAAATGCTAAATATATAAACATGGGCATAAATATGATTTATAATTACATAAATTTTAAATAATAAGTATAAATTGAATATAAATTAACAGCGAGAATGAAATTATATTCATCATATATTTTCTACTTTATCACTTATATGCCAATTTTCAAACTTGCCTCTTTTAGAGCAAGACAACAAAAATTCAAATAAATAAAAAAGTTTCAATCAATCAAGTATAGTTTTCCTTCATGAGAATTTAATGCATGTTATTCTAAATAATTTTGACACAAAAATAACAAATATATCTAAATAATGATGCCAGTCTTTCAAGTGGCTACTTAACTTCTAGTTCTCATAATACATAATGTAAATTATTATGTTTAAATGCATGTATTTAGTGATTATTTTGACTTAAAATTGCTTAGTAACTAAAGCTCACATATTTCTATATATTTAATTTGTGTATTAGACATAGATAAATTTCAGACATTAATGTTGCAGTGAATTATAATTTTTATAGAATAGGTCTTTCACATGCTTTGTTAGAGTGACTTCTAGAAACTTAATTTTCTTTTTACATAAACAAACTTGAAGTTGTTTTTTCAGCGTTATTTCAGGTCAGAGAGATAGAGCAATATGTACAATATAAGTACAATATGTAGAGTTCCTGCCTTGCTCACACTTGGTACAACTCCCAGTATCTCATTTTGTCCCATTAGTAATATTAGAATGTAGAGCATTTCTGGGTGAGGCCTAAAGCAAAAGTAAAGAATTAGAAACCTAATTTCTAAAAAATTAGAAATCTGTTTATGGAGTGGAAAACAACATTTTCATAATGACAATCCTATCTACAGTTATTATGCATATTCAACACAGTAACAATAAAAATACCCATGGCAGAGATTGAATGCTGTTAATAATTTACATGAAGTAATTTTAATGTTTAACAAGTCATAAGTACAAGATCACTTTTTAACTTAATATGAAAATTCAGAAAATTAATCTGTCATCAAATATTTTATTTTCAACTTATACCGTGTTTATATTTTTATTGTAAACTACATTTTATATACTGTAAACTATATTGTAAACTACATTATTTTATATTGAAAAGTACTTTTTATATTTATATTGTACACTACATTTTAGAGTCTTTATAAATTTTTATATCGTAAGCAACATTTTTATATTATAAAATACATTTTAGAGCCTTTATAATGTATAGGGGTGATAGCTGGCAGTAGTACTGTAAAAGGGAGTGTGATCTTATGATTCTTCCCTTGTTACAAACTCACCTGGGGTTCAGTAACACTGGTTTTAACATAAGCCTTACTTACGTTTTATTCTTTAGAACTGAGATTTGTTTATGTAGTGCCAAGAAAATGCATGGATCACCAGACCTCTGTAGTAGTGTTGTGCTTCCATGTAGTATTGGGGTGGGGGTGGGGGAATAAAGTTCTTACACATGCCAGACATCAAAGTAATATCTTACCACTCTTTTTCAATAAGACCCCAGTTTTTTTTTTCTTGTTTTGGGGGGGAGGGGTCACAACCTGCAGAGCTCAGGGTTTCCTCCTTGTTCCAAGCTCCAAAATCTCTCCTGGCAGGCTCTGGGGATCATATGGGATGCCGGGATTCGAACCAATGACCTTCTGAATGAAAGGCAAATGCCTTACCTCCATGCTATCTCTCCTGCCTGGAGGCTCCAGTTTTAAGAAAAAAAAGTTAATGTGATATTTTTACAATACTGTAGATATTTTTGTTGCTAGTACACAGTATTACATTTTCAAACATCTTTAAATCTTTAAAATTATTCCTAAACTCTTCTATCTTGAAAATTTTTATAACTAACAGCTATGCTAATTAAAGCTATTATGCAAATAACTGCATTTCTTTTTGCTAGACATTTTGTACACTTCTTGTTTAGAAATTACTACAGTAGGCACTTTGCAAAGTTAATTATTATCATAAATATTTAAATCTCCAAATGTTAGAAAGGAAAGACAAAGAAAAGAAAAATAATATAAAGTTGAGACCTCAAATGATTGAAATTTTTAAAAAGCTAATATTTTATTTCCCTGAAGAGGGCATAAAGTTTAGAGCCATAAAGAGCAATTAGACATAAAAATACACACAAAAACTTAAAGGGTAACTATAATATTAATGTGAACTCATCCAGTTAAATTGCTATATATTCTTTTTTTGTTTTGTTTTCTTGAGTGATCAAGACATCAGACATGCTCAAGGGTTACTCCTAATTTTTGTGCTCAGGAGTCATCCTTTTCATGCTCAGAGAACAATATACAGTACTGGGATTAAGTGAGTTTAGAGTGTATAAAGCAAATGCTTAACCCCTGTGCTGTTTTTCAGACTTCACTGTGTAATTTTATAAAACTAATTTCCAAAGCAGAAGATAAAGATATGCATATATATTGTGTAGTTGTCAGAAGAGATGAAGTCATGAAATTTTCCTATATATGGATGTATATGGAATCTATTATGCTGAGTGAAATAAGTCAGAGGGAGAGAGATAGACACAGAATGGTCTCACTCATCTATGGGTTTCGAGAAAAATAAAAGACATTTGTGTAATGATTCTCAGAGACAAAATAGAGGAGGACTGGAAAGTTCAGCTCACGACATGAATCTCTCCACAGAGAGGGATGGGTGCAGTCACAGAAATAATTACACTGAGAACCAACATAAAAAATGTGACTGAATGGGGGAGGGGGAAATCAGGTAAAAAGGTACTGTGTACAGAACTATTACTTATGATGGAGGTATAGGTTTCCCCACTGACTTTTGGGATTTTCTTGTGGTGTGTGGGTTCCCGAGCGCCTTTACATCATGCCCCCTGACCTTCTTCAGTTTGGTAAGAGAATCGCGGCAGGAAGGTCATGGGGAGAGTTCTTGCATTGGGGGTGCTTTTAGAGCTAAGTCCATTTTCAAGTACCAGTCCATGTTAGGAAGAGTTGGTAAGGAGGGACGCGTGTCCTGAGTCAGCAGGGGACATGGTTGGCTCTTCTTGCCAGGGATGAGGTGTGAGTTTGACTGGGTGTCCCTTCATTTGGGTTCTGAGTACTGGTTCATTCGGGTAGAAGGTCAGTCTTGATGCCTAATGGATTAAAAACTGAGGGTGAAGAGTTTTAATGAGGTGGTAAATCTGGATGGGGTTGAGGGGTGCGGGGATAGTTGGATATCCAAAGGGGGAGAGGGGAAGGTATATAGAAGGGGCAGGAAAGAAGAAAAGAAAAAAATATATTAAAAAGGAAGGGAGAAGAGAAAAAAAAGAAAAAAGAAGAAAGTAGTGAGAAGAGAAGAGAAAAGAGCAAGGGAATTCTGGTTTGCTTGAATGAGTTCAATGAGTAGGGCCTGTAGTATCAGTCTGTAGGTTACTGTTGCTACTTTGATGATCTGGCTTGTCCCGTGCTTCAAGTCCTAAAAGAAGGTATAACCTGGAGATAAAGTGTATGATAAAGAGATTTCTCAGGACATTCTCATAGTGCAAGCTGGGTATGATATTTCGTGTGACTGAGCCCCGCGGTGCCATCTTGTTTTGTTCATTCTATGTATCCCATAATGCCTGTGAATATAAAAGCTGAGAGGTTATTTTAAATATATAAAGATTAAAGCATTAAAACATATAGTTATGAGATGTTTCCATTGGAGTCAGTGATTTCCCATGGTATTCTTTACCTGTATTTCAGTATAAGATTCCTAAGGGGATATTATGGGTCTTTGTGGTAGTTGCTGATTACATACCTGTTCTCTCTGTACTGCTGTTTCTGTTGTTGATTTCTTTGTGGTATAATGTTTAGTCCGGTGTATGTGTTGTTCTTCTTTCATGTGTTTTGGGCACTACTTCTAGGTATTTGTTGACTATTACAGTGTTTGGAGTTTCTACCTTGTTAAACCCTGTTATTTGATTGTTGAGTATTGGTTGTATATAATGTGTATGTTTTAGGTGCTTCACAATAGTGCTATCATTCCATATTTATCTTTTGTCTACTACTTACTTCGTTTAATATAATATGATCTAGATTCATCCACATTGCTGCAAAGTCTGCGATTGTATCATTTCTGACTGCCATGTAGTATTCCATTGTGTATAGATAGCACATTTTAATAATCCATTCATCTGTTGTTGGACATCGAGGTTGGTTCCAGGACTTGGCTATTATACTGAGCGCTGCTAAAAATAGATCTGTACACAGTACCTTTTTACCTGCTTTCCCCCCCGCCAATAGTAAATCTATTGCACCATTTTGTTCCTTTAATTAACTTGTTATTTTATTATTTTTATATATTTACGTGAGCACATATAGTTTTATTTCTATTTCTTATATGTTTTGGGAGTGCAACCTGTTGTGTTCTTCCCTTTCCACCCCCAAATGCATCGGCAATATAATGTAGTACCATTTCCCCCTGCAAAGACACACTAAAAAAAAGGGGAAATCTTATGTATAAAAATGAGCCCTCATCTACTAGGGATGAGATCTCATACTTGTTTACAATACAGGGACATCTCCCACCCTGAAAATATGTCATGTGGACCAAACTTAGACCCCAGGTGATTAGACATCATCTGTCCAGCTGTGAACCCTGGATCCCAGACATAGAAATGACACAGTTCATCACAACTACAGGAAACAAATCCTGTCTGGGACATTCTTAATACTGCTGGGACACCATCAAGTGCCAGCTCTAATAGGATATGCTGACAACGAGGAAAATGGGAACTTGACCTAGAACAAGGTTACCCTACCCCACAATAGAATGATAAGACAAAATCAGAAGACTGGTCACCCTTTGGTCTGTCCAAAGCCAAGATTGTGATCTGCAGATGACAGACTGAAAGAATCATAACCAGACTGTGTGTATCCTGTAACTAAAAAAAAAAAAAAAAAAAGCCGTAGTCTAGAATTTGAGCTATGGTCTGTATAACAACCATGATCTCCAGCTCCAAAGGTCTCTCTGGGACAATTGCAACAGAAGGGGTCTTCTGGAATCATCCTAGGATCAACACAAAGACCAAAACCACCAACCACAGATGACGTATTAAAATGACACTGAGAGAGCAGAACTTCTAGAACCACAAAGAAAGACTTCATTACAAGTTCTACACCTTGACTGTTGTAGATACCAAGATCTTTAGATACGGTGGTCTGATTTTATCACTCAGGAGGGAGCAAAAGTCTTCCAAACACCACGAAAACATCAAGAGAAGAATAAATGAGCCTGTACAGAGTCTATAATTAATCCCATGACAATGTTCTCTAAGGGTGGAGAAAACCTGTATCTTTTAGGCCTAGGGAATTTCTCTTTGAATGACCCCAATATTTACTCTGCCTGTGCAGGAGAGAAAAAGAAAAAAAAAAGAGGCACAAAATAATTTTTCTCCCTTTTTTCTTTTCTTTTTTTTAATTTATTTTATTTTACTTTAATTTTTTATTTATCTATCTAGCTTTTGTTGATTCCTTTGTTTTGGAGTGGTTATTAAAGTTGATGTCTCCGTTTACATATATATATATATAAAACATAATAATATATGTATAATATATATTTATATATATTATTCCTTTCTCTTCTTTCTTTATGTGCTCTGCCCTGTTTTTATCTCAAGATCATGGCTTTTATGTGGTGCTTACCTTTATTGCTGGAATGCTCACTGGATATATTATTTCACATGACACTCCTTTTTGGACTGCTGGAGTGATTCACCATTTTCCCCCGCGTCTCTCAAACCGAGGATAAGAGCCTCTAGAAGGACCCCGCCCATCTTCGGTGTATTTGATTTTTACTCCAGGGTATTACTTTTCCCTTCTTCAAACAAAACCATGTAACTTGATCTATCTAGTTCCGACCCCTAATTACATGAGGAAATAGTGGAGCTATCAAGACCACACAGGTGTAAGACCACTGGATAGCAAGTTAGGCACAGAGGAGACCATGTACTCTTGCAGGCCTGGGGCTGAGGGAGGTAGATATGGGAAGTAGGATGGGAACGGAGGTGTAAGGAGAACAATTCAGTGAAGGGAATCCCCCTGATATTAAGTTATCATGTACCTAAAATATTATTGTCAACAAGAGCTTTCTTTACATGCAAAAATTAGGGGTGAGGGGAGGACATCTTTTGTGGTGGGAATTCCCCTGATTCAATATTAATATGTACTTAAAATATTACTGTGAAAAATATATAACCCACTTTGCTCAAAATAAATAAAAAAAATGTGACTGAATGAGGGAAGTAGAAAGCCTGTCTAGAGTACAGGCCAGTGTGGGGTGGGTAGAGGGACACTTGGGACATTGGTGATGGGAATGTTGCACTGGTGAAGGGTCTTTAAAAACAATAATAATAATAATAATAATAATATAATGAAATGTGAAGAGATTTCAATAGTACAATGGGTAGAAGATTTACGTAAAATATATATATGCATATATAGATATATAGTAAAAGATAAATATATATACACATATAGAATATTTATATATGATTTATCTATACACACAAAAGCATATACAATAATATGTTTTAACTACAAATATTAAAACATGAATTTGAAATGTAACAAATTTAACCAGTGGATATTTTGGTTAAATGACAAATTATTATGTTATATTATATCATATCATATCACATCATATGTAATATACTGATATATAATTTAGTATGTAACACATAGTATGTTATATATAGACTACACCCTCTAGGAGAAATTTCATGGCTTGGTTATTTTAGGTGACAATGGAATATTTAAAATGTGCTTCAGTCAATCAGGTTAGAAAAAAAATGTAAGCTTTTTTACACTCTGTGTGTTTAGGGATTTAGAGGATAGCAGGGTGTGATATGTGTGATATGTGTGTTTAGCTATATCCCCCCTTTTTTATTTTTGGGCCACATCCAGTGATGCTCAAGATTACTCCTGGCTATGAGCTCAGAAATCGCTCCTGGCGAGGGGAAACATATAGGACACTGGAGTTTGAACCTAGGTTCTGAGTCAGCTGTGTGCAATTCAAACACCCTACCACTGTGCTATTGCTCCGGCCCTCTATCCCCCCCTTTTTACTAACATTAGTGGCTTTACTGCTGAGACCAATTGGAGGATTATTATCTCTCTATGTCACAAAAATGGCCTTTACACCAAAACAATGTTCTTGAAGTGAAACATGGTTTTCTCTCTGCCCTTGACTTTAATAAAAATGGCTGTTATTTTGTATCAGCTCAATTTGAATAGTGACTTTTAATTTCTAATTTAGATTAGATCAAAGTGGCTTTTCCCAAGAGGCATTTTGTCATATTTTCAGGCCAGTCTTTGTTTTCGTAACCTAAAAGGATTCTTCTTTTAGGTTGTGGGGGAGATAGTCGTTCCCTTTTGCTGATTTCATTATAGTTAATGGCTTTAAATTTAAGAAATCTTTTATTGTAACCAATGAACTTAAGCGCTGTGGCTCACCCATGTCCTATGTCATACCTAGTGTGGTAAAAAGCCTGCTCCAGTGTCTTCAGTGGGACCCATATTTTGGAGTGTTAGGATATAAGGCATATCTCAGAGTAACTGAAGCTTAAGTCAAGCCAATATGCCAGATATTCAGGATTCTCTATGACCCACCTGCGACTTGAATTTTGTATTTTCTAGGTCTAATAAATGGGAACTCCTTCGCTATCTTTAAGCAAAATAACTCTTTTTACTGAATATACACAAAAATATTGTACAAAGGATTAAATATAGAAAAGATGTTGAGAAAAGCTATCTCTTTATTATTGCATCAAAATAAAATTAACCTGTTTGCCATGTGCTATAGAACAAAAGACTTATGAGCAGAAGATTTTGTACTGTGAAAAAAATGATAAGGAAGAGAATACAGTAGGTCCATAGGGTTATATCATTGGGGAGCACTAGGATTATGTCATGGTTGTTATGTCTATTCTTCAGTTGATGCTACTCTTGAATATCCCTGATAATTGATATAATAACAACATTGTTTCCCAAGAAATACTCATACCCCCACATTGTTAGCTGTAAACAAGTCCAAGGTATGTGGATTCTAAAGGAATACTTCAGCCAATGAAGAAATCTTCTGTTGTTAGAGAGTGGCCAGGTAGGAAATGGAAGTGTCAATAATCTCCTGAAGCTGCTGGGTGAAGTCATAGAATGATATAAGTCCCTGTTCCAGGGCCCTACTTGAAAAGCTAATTTATGTAGAATACCAAAGTAAGGCACAAGGAGAGTTGAATGGCAGGGGTGTTGGGGTCTGTGTTTGTTTTGTAATTACTGACACACCATTTTATGGAGTCAGGTCACATAATATGGACAGAATAAATAATGGCTGGGATAAGGGATCACAAAGAAAACAAACTTGGATTTCTGGAATATTGCAGCGGCCAAGATGGAGGCATAAGGAGATGGAAAGACTGACATAAGAATGGACTATCACATAAAGGTGACATCACACACACTCACACAGATACACACATAGCTGATAAATTTGTTTGTGCTATTATTCTGACCCATATAAGGTGGCAGGGAAGAAACTGATATGGAGATGGAAAAAAAAAAAAAACAAATAACAGTTCCCAGGGCAAGATTAATCTTGTCGGTCAATTGGAACTTTGTCATGTTTCTCAAACTCATATAGCAGACTCTGATTCAGTCTATTTTACATGGAAATGGGTCAAAGTGCTTTATTGGTATAAAGGCAGTAAGTATGGCTTAGTATCTCAATCTAAGACAGTGAGATGTTAGCATTAGAAGTTCACCTACTCTGAGAAGATAATTAAAATATTCTTAGACACAAGAGACTCTGACCCAGTGAATTCTGTCAAGAGATAGTAAAGAAACCTTAAACCAGTTACTAAAATTTCAATTTCTATGAATCACTACTAGTGTGTGCAGTGAGTGTAGGCTTGGCTGTAAATGTACCATAGGTTAAATTGCTACACTCTTCATTATCAAACCAATCAACTTTATTCATACTCCTGTCTTCTGGGGCTGGAGAGCTGGCACTAGAGGTAAAGTGTCTGCCTCGCAAGTGCTAGACAAGGAAGGACCGTGGTTCAATCCCCTGTCGTCCCATCTGGTCCCCCCAAGCCAGGGGCAATTTCTGAGTGCTTAGCCAGGAGTAGCCCTTAGCATCAAACGGGTGTGGCCGAAAAACCAAAAAAAAAAAAAAAATCCATGTCTTCTTTACATCATGAAAACTAAGGAGTTCAAAAGACTATGGAAATGTTACATATCTAAGTAGATTATTTTATAAGCTCCATCAACTCAGTTTTATAAATCAAGAGCCATTGTCCCACCCAGATTACCTGAGAAGATTCCTAAGCATGTGTATGGGTTTAGAACTCATAGCTAGCCCAAGATAAAGCTTTTAGAAGTAAGAATATTACCTTAAGCAGTCATCTTCTTAAGCTGGCTCTGACAGATGTAAGGAAATTCTCCACTGTTGTAGTAGATCTTGCCTCCATAAATGGATAGTTTTTACAACTATAGAGTTTAAAGTGCAAATTTTAACCCTAGGTTTACACATTTAAGAATTTGTAGCATTAAAACAAAAAAAATTGGAGCATTAGCTAGTGTTAACAAGGCATGAGGCCAACTTTGACCAGCAAATTTAAAATAATGTTTACCTTGGCTTTACTGATGATAAATCCAATAGTGTAAATAATTTGAGCTACATTCTATTTCTTGATGATTTTTTTCTGGTCCTCTAGGGTCACATGATTTGGGCATTCATCAAGTTGCCCAATTAATGAATACCATAATGTGTTTATTATACTGTTGGCATTAGCTCGTTTGCATAAGATGGCCTAAATGACAGAAAACTACCTGGGCTAAAGAGGATGCCGAGTAACTGGTATGTAGGCAATTTAGTAGGGAAAGAAAAAGGACATGAATATAGTTCTTTAGTTTGGGCAGTGGGGCAATTGAGATATATAGCCTGGTAACAGTATGATGGGATGGCAGGATCTCCTCATTCTCTTCAAAATGAATGGAGATTCTTTCACAGAACTAGACGCTTTATCTTCTGTAACTTACTAACCTCTATAAGGGAAAAAAAATGCTGGTACTTTAAATTTATAGGAAGCAAGAATTTAACTGGTTTAGTTTTGAAGTGGTCAACATCTGGAGATCATATCAGTTAGACAGAAGAAAACCATTTAAAATGATCACACCACGGAGCAGCAAAGGGTTCTCTCTATCCTTGGAATGACAGCAGTATGCTGTTTTAGAGTTGTATGCTGTTTTAGAAGACATTCTAGGACGTGACACAGAAGTTAAGGCAACAAAATGTTTCTCAATTTAAAGAACACACAGAACAACAATTAAATATATAATTTTGAATTCCATTGAAAAACCTCAATCTCCTGTCATTTCCAAAGGTCTGATTTTCTAAGAGTACTTCAACATGACTCTAAAGAATCTAAGGCTTTTTTCCATAGGCTTTTCTAAACAAAATCATTTCTGCAGATATACTTAATTTGGAAACAAGTTGCTAGACACTCTTACACCTAACAGAACAAAATTGTACTCTGTGGTATTTATTAAAGGCCGTTAAGGTTTATTTTGAATAAAATCATTCAGTCAGTTCTATAATTTCCAATGGCTATTTGATATTCAAATTCAATCATTTGAAAACCATTCACTGAAATGATCATGAATCATTAAGAATTTAACACTTAGATGCAAAGCTATATGACAGTTAACATTAAGTTTGATACCTGGTCATAAAATTGACATGGAATTAATTTGCTTTAACAATATTATGCATGTTACTGAACTGACAAGATTAATTAACAATGTGGTCTGAACAAGTTAATAATCAATAATAATAATAACAATAATAACATTTTATATCACTAGATTTAAAACTATCTACTCTGTGGGAAATATATTATATCATTAAGCTTAAATTTTATCAGTAACTGACTTTGTTGAGATTTTTCTGATCTTTGCCTTAGGGCAGGTTTAAATTCCCTTTAGGTTGCTCTGCAACTTGGAAACACTAACTTTTATCACTAAAAAAGTCTAGACACAAAGGCAGATAATTAACCAACTCTACCCCAAGCAGACCCATGGAACATCATCTCTTGCAAGATGGTGAAAAGCTTTGATTAATGCCTGCTATGTGGGACCTAAAAAAGAGGAAGTTATTTCTTTCCAGACTAGTGAGATTGAAGGATATTCCTGGGAGTAGTGCCCAAAAGGCACTTATCAACTGAGAAACACACCCAACGTCACCTGAAGATCCATCCATAGTAGATTCATGGAGAGATTGTTGGCGACTAGGTAGGTAATAAGGCCGAATGTGTTGTCTGGGCCAAACCAGAATAAAGGTGTGGTGTAGAAGAAAGTAGAACCTCCCAATAATACTAATTCAGGGTCTGATATCAACCTCCAAGTCTCAGGCACTTCCTCTTTAAGGAAGGTGAAATGGCAAGCAGACATTTAAAAGGCCTCCATTTATCATGATTGTCTTAACTTCCCCACAAAAACTGTCCTGGACTGGGAGTTCAAGGCTGCCAGTATCTCTCCTTTGGATCTGAGAGTTGCCTCTTAATTAGTCTAAAGGTTGCAGTAGAGAACGATCCGTATGGTATTTAGATCGGGATTTTTTTTTCCCCAATGATAACATTTATTAAATTCTGGGCATATACCAGCCATATTTTATGTGGGTCCTCTACTTTACCTTTTGTGTACACATCCTTTCCCAGTGATCTTTACTTCAGCAGGTAAACATGACTGAATAATATCTTTATTAGGGCCAGTCTTTTGTTTCTAAAGTGTGAGCTGTATCAACCATTGCCACTTCCTGGTAGGGGACAGACCCTACATCCTTTGTTTTAATAATATATAATAATCTAGTACCAATAATGCTTTAAGAAGCCGTTTTGCACACAGAGTTCATCCCTTCCCAAACAAAGTGGTGTAGTATTTCCTCCTGTAGGAGTGTGTTAGAGATCTTATGCTCAATACTTTCTTTGGTCCTTTAAACAATATTAAGGAGCGGCTAGGCGGCCTTTTGGTGAGGCGAGGCAAGAGAAGTGGATTGTGAAAATTTATTTGAGGAATAATACATACCCAGTCCTGGAGGGATTAAAAGTTTGCCCTATCACATGGTGTCCTGAAACATTTTAAATGAGGGGTCAGTTCACTGTCAGACTATTTGAGAGCTGGACCACAGTTTAAAAAATACATAAACAAGTTTCTATGCACACTGCACATATCTTATTTTAAGTAAAAAGTAGGAACAACTACAATATTTAAAATGACGAACAGTAAAGTTAAATCAAAAACTTACCAGTATTTCAATGAGAACTATAGGCCCGCTGCTGGATAATGAGATGGTCAATGTCTGGTTCCATATTTGTCACTGCTATAAATAAAAGAGAGAAATAAGAACATGACACCCAGAAATCTAAGAATTCATGAGAATTCACTAAACAGCACTCTATTTGTTTAACTGGTTAGCTAGGACTTAAAAAATCATTAAAAACATGCAATGCACCAAATTGAATAAGAAATTTTGTAGAGAAACTGAGCAAAATAGTGACAAGCAAGAAAACAGAAATAGTAATGAAAAATATCTCAATAACAAAGTATTCCCTCCCATATAAGTTTATTGATAAATGTTATCAATCTTGCAGAGAAGAATTATTGCTAGTGACTCTTAAATTATTCAAAAATATCAAAGAAACGGGTATTCTTTCTAACATAGTGTATGAAGCTATCATTATTCTAATACTAATGCTGACAGAGACACTACCAAAAAAACCACAGAAATTTCAGAGCAATTTCCTTAATGAAAATTGATTAAAAAAACTAAAAAACATTAGCAAACTGAATCAAATACACAAAAAATAATCATATTCCATAATCAAGTGGGGTTCATCCCAGATAGAAGGATTGTTTAATATCTGTAAATCAATAAAGGTAATCTACCACATCAGTAAAAGGAAAGTCAAATAATCATTATCGATCTATACAGATAAACCTTTGAACTTCCATTTATTAAAAAAAAAAGCCCTTAATAAAATAATGGTCGAAGTTACTTCCTACATCCGTAAAAAATATTATTTGAGATAAACTGAAAGCTTTCCAGCTGGAATACTACAAAAGACAAAGAAGTCCACTGTCTCCACTCTAAGTCAACATACATTAGAAGTCCTAGAAACAGTAGTCAATCAAGGAAAGTAGCAATAGAGCAGTGGTAGGGTGTTTGCCTTGCATGTGGCTGACTCAGGACAGACCTCTGTTCCATCCTAGGCATCCTATATGGTCCTGCAAGCCAGGGGCGATTTCTGTGCACATAGCAAGGAGTTACTCCTAAGATTCACCAAGTGGTGGCCCAGAAACAAAAACAAAAACAGAAAGAAATCAAAGGGTTCCCAAATTGGAAAAGAAAAATTCAAACTATGTCTATTTGCAGATGACATTGAATCTCTAAAGAGTCCATAAAATCATATAAACAATAAACTAATATGCCAAAATGGTCAATTACAAAGTCAATAAATAAAAATAATAATCCTATATACAAGTAATGAATTTAGGAGGAAAATAAAAGTGGCTAACATATTTACCTAGTGTTCCAAATAACAAGTATATGAATCATCTTATCAAACGTGGTAAAATAAAATCTCGGTCACAAAAGATTAAAAATACTTGAGAATGAAAGTGAAGAAATTAAGAAAAAGAAACTTGCATGCTCATAGATTGATGGGGATATGATAGTGAATATTGTCTGTTTCAGACTCTATGAATTATAGTACACTTAAAATTGAGCTATTATATGACCCATAAATTTCATCTTTGTGTATCTATTCTACTTATATATGCAGAAAAAATTTCAAAAGGAAATATGCACACTCAATACAAAAATTAAGATGTGTGATGCACCTTGATTTCCTACAACAAATAAGTTAATTGTGAAGATGTGGCTTAAATATAAAAATGAATTAGTGCCAAGCAGAAAGGAGTGATGAAATTATTCACTTCATGACAACATGAGTGGAACTAAAGCATTTAATGTTAAATGAAAAGAGCAGAAGCAAGATAAATTGCTTATATGTGATATTTTAAATTGCTGGATAAGAGAATGCAGTATTTCAATGGTTGATTATTCCTAGGTCCCCCTGGCCTCTAGATATACAGATGAAAAGAAAAGAAATAGTGGAAGGGATGGGAATAGACATATGAGCAATGGAAAGTCATGAATTAAGAGTTTTCAGGTACATTATTGGTGTGAAGAAAGGAGAGAGCCAAATACCCAAACCCCAGAGTCAATAACAATGAAATCATGAAACCCAAACTATAACAGAACTTAAAGGATGCCTGTCAAGAAGACAGGCCATGTGTAGGGGTAGAGGATTGAGGGACATAGGAGGGTAACTGAAAATATTGGTGGAAGGAAGTTGACACTTGAGACAGGATCTGTGCTAGAATGTTGTATATTTAAAACTAAACTATGAATATATGTAAATCATGTTGTAAAAAATAAAAATAAGTAAAAAATAAATATAAGTACATGGATTTAAAAATAAAATTTATGAATATGTCCATGAATATAAATAAAATATTTTAATTAAAAAAATAAAAAAGCAGAACTTCTATGGTCTATACTGATGTCTCTTCTGCAAAAAATAAATAAAAATCTCTTCAGTACTTGACTAAGAACCAAAATATGATACTCAGCAGATAAAATCTAACACCCACTACACAAATTATCATAAATATAAAGAGAGTGCTGAGAAAGTAGTTGTTTTTTTATGACTTTGAGTCACATGCTATTATGCTCAGGAGTCTTTCCTGACTCTGTTTTCAGGAATTATTACTGAAAGTGCTCTGGGAATCATATAGGATATTGGGGATCAAAGTAAAGTTGGGAGCTTGCAAGGTATGCACCTTATCCACTGTAATATCATTCCAGGTCCAGTGAAAGAAGTTCTTTTTAAAGGTTTTAAATGAGCATCATAGGAAAAATATTTACAGGATTTATAGGCACTAATTCAAAGACACCTTATAAACTCCTCAGCTGTTAAACTGGGTAAGACATGCTAATTAAATTTCTACTCATAGTTCATTTTTCAAGCCTAACACAAATATAATAAAAACACGCAGATAAAGGTAAATCATAAGAAAATAAATCAGAAAACAAGATAAATTATGAATAAATATATGATGATCAATATGTTAAATAGGCTTTACCTCTCAGAAATTCCAGCTCTGAGGAGTCCAGCTCTGAGAACTCCTGAAAACTTCTTGTGCTACTTTGGGCATTAGATATTATATTTTTGTTGAAATGATGGTTTTATTTGTCATGTAAACAGATACATTCATATTGCAGATAAATATACTAGTATTACTCCATCTTATCAGTGAGGGTTAGAGTCCAATCTTATTAGATTATGCACTTCTCTCAAATACTTTTTGTGATACCTCAATTACCTTAAGTGCTTAAGGCACTTCCCTTGAACAAGTCATACTCAACCTGATCCTGAACACACCTATGGTCACCTTAACAACATGAGTTTGTGGTATACCTGAAAATGAATTGAATGAAAATAATGTATTCACAGGTAGTATTGCTCAAAGGTGAATATCGGTATTGTGCTGGTGTCAAGTTATATTGAGAATAGACAGATGGGAAGAATAAATTGATTTGGAGAACAGGTAATAATTCAAAATGAGGTCCAGCAGTATAGTAATGTTTTTAAGGTTGAGAAGCATGAGCATTGGTGCACTAATTTGATTGTACATTTTTTAGTTCTTTAAACAGAGTTAACAATGGTGATCGAGAGTTTAAAGAATTAGAAAGCAGAGGGGATAGGGTGCTTGTCTTGCATACCTTCCACTCGGGTTTAACCATAGGCATCTCTTATGATCTCTATGTTGAACCTGTAACTCTTGTATGCATGGTCAAGAATAAACCCTGGTGTGTTGCCCAAAAGATACATAAACAAATAAATAACAAGTAAAACGAAAGCATAAGTGCTTGTATTTCAGTGTTATAATGTTGCCATACCATAGTTGCCACCAAAATGCTAATATTCTTCCCACACTTTGAACAGTACTCTTTTTTTTTTTTCCGATCAGGAGTCCGATTTTATTGTGGGGGCCTGGCTTAAATAGTGAAACCAGACAAAGGAATAGGGGCGAGACAGTAGGGGTGGGGGGCGAGGCAAAGGTATACATCATGAGAATGGCATTTCATCAGTCATGAAGCCCACATTGTGTTTGAGCATCAGAGTAAAAGATCTAACCTCTGCTTGGGTCTGCAGGTCCCTATCTTTACTGGAACATCCTGGTGCCTAGCAATTAACTCCCTGATTCTGAGGTATGTGGTCATCTCCTATCTCTCTTTTGGTCCTAGGGCAAAGGCCATTTTATTAGCTGCTTGCAGCTTGTCATATAGACAGTTTAGCTTAGACTGTCAAGACTCCATTTTGATTTTAGAGAGAAAGGGCTTTCAATTAATCCAGGCAGTCTCCAACAAATTCCTAGTGATATTAAATAGAAAAGTTATAGCTTTAAGTCTTGTTCAAATGGCCAGGAATCTACAGCTCATGCTAAATTAGGATAAAGGTCTCTGCTCTATGGAGTTTACAGGAACCTTATCTCATGGGAAATATTCCCTATGGAAACACTGCAAGGTTTAAAGACTACCTGCTGTTTTATTGTTGAAAGGACAATTTGTTACCCTATCTTTGCTGTATCAGAGGGATGCCTTCCACTTTGCTTGCTTTGATCTTGGTTTTCTAGAACAGAAGGGAGCTTCCTTCATTTTCTATCACAACAACAAGCACTATCTTTTTGATAAAACACTTCCTG
>PVKC010009702.1:0-26513 GCA_004027635.1 Crocidura indochinensis | reverse complement strand
GAAAGAAAGAAAGAAAAAGAAACAGAAAGAGAGAAAGAGTAAGGGAAAGAATATTGAGTGATTAGTATTACTCAATATCAATTAAGAAATATAAGAAATTGGAAAATGACTAAAAATGAGCCAAAGTTGGCAGAATGAAGGAAATAAACTTAGATCAAAAATTAATGAACTGGAACATGCCCCCTCCAAAAAAACTAAAAAAAATAATAATAAAAGCAAGAGTTGATTCGTTGAAAAAATAATAAACAAGATTGAATCAACATTAGCAAGAGTCACAAAGAGAACCCAAATAAACCAATTCAGAAATGAAAGGATGCATGTCAAACAGACACTACAGAAACTCAATTCTCACTATAATGTCAATATTTGTCATAAGCAGCTGATGAATAAACCAAGCTTAGAGTTCATTAATTTGTACAAGATTATGCATCAAAGTTAAATAAGAAAGATAGAGACTGAATGCCCACTGTTTTTCGCCATAGCAGATAACATTAAACTGCTAAATTATTGCAGTCACCCATTATATATGAATTTTAGTACAAATATTAGTCCATGTCCTCCATGCCATTCATGATAAATTTTCCTCATACTTTGCCAACTTTGTGTCTTGAATTTTGTTAATTTTTGAAATCACATAGTAGGAACAATTTCAGGGTTTAGAATTTTTGACATATATATTCTATAACCTTGTAAATAGTACTAATATTTCTAAACTTATCTGTAAACTAGAGATTGAATTTGTACTTATTGCAAAGGGTGAAAATTAGAATTATGATCTTACTTGGGACAAAAGTATACCTAAAATCTTGGTGTCATCAGCCAGTCATAGATTTTAATGTTTTTCAAGTTTTTCATCCTCAACCTTACAAAATATTTTCCTTCTAATTCTGTTTAGGAACTGTTTGGCTCATTATTTTATGTTCAAACAGTTTAATATTATAAATGGCTGGCTCTGAATTAACAGAATGTCAGCTAATAAAATAAATTGACAGATATATCACAGATATTTAGCATTATAGCATAATAATCTGATACCTTAAAATGCAAAATTTTCTTATCTCTTGTGTACTGAGTGAAAATAATTCACTTGTTCAAACAAAACTCTTGTGATGAAAATGATCAAAAGATTTACACCCTCCAAAATATCTTTCAACTACTGTTGCTTAGAATTCAGGCACTTTTCACTAGCATTGTCAGCAATGCCAGTAGGGGTTCCAATCAGTTCTGAGGCTCCATTATCTCCTCCTTTCTTTCACCCAGGAGGTTGATTATTAAGGAAATAGTAAAGGGAAGAAAATTCACGTAGAGAAAATACTGTGCCTTTAAGAAGCATTGCCTGTCAATGTTCTTCAGGTAGATGATCTTGATAGTAGTCACACACAATCATACATACATACATACATACATACATACATTCACACACATAGCCTCTGTAGCATGAAGAGTATAGTGGCAAATGTCATGGCAAATAATGTGTAAATGAGACCTCAGAACTGAGCACAAAACAGCCTAGATTCAGATATTTCTCTCAAGATGTCTCCAAGAAATGACCACATTTATTAGTGCCATGGTGCATGATAAAAGGGAATATCATTTTTTTTCCTGGTAATGGGGCATATATAATAAGTGAGAGTCAAGAAGATGCTTTCTGCGACTGAAATCTGGCGCAGAACAATAGCACAATTCACCAGCATTACTCAAGATCATGAGCTCAAACACTTTTGTCTACAACAGAATGTTTGGGGGATACACACACAAACAGACACACACACACACACACACACACACACACACACACACACACCCCAGTGCACACCCAACAGGATACTCTGATATTCAGAAAATAGAATTAAAATTTAGGTTTGTGAAGCTAGAGAGAGCACAGAGGTTACTTTTTATTTTATTTTTTATCATTATTTTATATATCATCTATATTTAAGCACCATGATTGCAAGCATGTTTGGTGTTGAGTTTTAGTTATAAAAAAAGAACACCCCCTTCACCAGTGCAATGTTTACACCAGTAATGCCCTCCAGCTCCCTCCTCCTTCACCCCTTCCTGTATTCAAGAAGGCATTCTATTTCTCTCACTCACTACCATTGTCATGTTAGTTGTCAGTATAGTTATTTCTCTAATTATATTCATTTGGTCTAAACTTGCCTATAACTTTCTATAAATGACATATGACATTTTAAAAGGACATTTAAAAATAAAATTGTTATATTTAAATAAATATGCCATATGATTTTGATCCTCTACTATGCTAAGAAAACATATTAGTCCTTGTTTTACTAGGATATAATTGCACCTCAACTTTGAGAAAAAATGATATACTTCTATCTTGTCATATTTTAAACATTTGATTTGTAATATTCTTCATCAAATAACCATATTTTTATCTGCACAATTTAAATGCAGCAATGAGAGTGGTGTTCACAACTGTATACAAAAATACACTTTAAAAATAAAATGTTTTCTTTGTGGCCTGGAAGTGAGGAAATTTTATCTGCTATTCTTTTTGCTGCTCTTTTCAAGACAACCTCTCTTTCTGCTTCTCAACATATTCAAGTCTGATTTTCATATTGTACCATTTGTCTATTGTCATGACAATGCTGTTAACCAGCCAAAACCAGAGGCTTAAAGAAAAATGCATTTGGTTAATTCTCAGTTCTACATGTTAATAATTTGAGCTGATATATTATTTATTGTCACATTAAAAATTACCCCCAAACCTCAGCATTTTAAAGCAATGTACATTTATCTACAAGAATACCAAATTATTTGTGTTAAAAATCTTGTACAACTTAGTCAAGTCCTCTGACTCTGGCAGTTTTACAAGAGGCAGTTGATATTTTAGCCAAGAATGCAATAATTTCAATGCTGTAAATGGGAGTCTAGTTACATGCAGATTCACTCTTGTGGCTGTTGGTGGCTTTCCATCCTTGGAAACATCTGTTTTTTCCCATTACTCCACAGGGTTACTTGCTTGAAATGCTACTCAGCAGTTTGCTTCCCCTATAATATAGAGATGAGAAAAACAGCAAACATGAACAAGACAGAAATTACAGTCTCTAATCTAGTCTTAGAAATGACATTAACCACATTCATTAAATACTTCATTAGAAAAAAGTCTCTGGGTTTAGAATATAATAAAAGGAAGACAGTAGCTCAAGAATGGAAAGGCCAAAATCAATATCAGCTTTGAACATGCTCTACCTCAGTGATGTATAAGAGATGAGTTTCATTTGGTAATAGTTGGATTCATTTATCTGGATTTCAGCTGCTGTTGACTGATCTGCAATGGCTTGGGCTATGGTGACTTTGTCCAGAGCCTTGCCTTTTTTCAATCTTATTGAAAATCTGCTTGTACTGGATGTGATGTTGAATGAAGCATAAGAGAACTAGTAGAAATACTTGTCCAGCATCTTCATTGGCATAGCACCTCTCAAACTGTATTATTGACCAAAGAAATGTATATATTTAATTGAGATGCAAGTAGGGATACATATGTTCCATATGTGATCAGAAAAGTTTAAGTTACCCTTTGAAAGGACTTCAAAAGTCTGGTCATATTAGAGAACTGAGACCATGTATCAAACTGGTGCCTACCAAAATTATTTCTCTGACTTTACTTTGCTGGTTCCTCGTTGGGTGTGTATATGTTTAGGAGAGTGATTTCTTCCATCTGTACATAACCGTTGATTAGTACAAAATGTCCATCTTTGTCCCTTACAACTTTTCTGAGTGTAAAGTTTGTGTCATCTGATATTGGTATGGTCACTCCAGCTTTTTAAGGGTATTGTTTGCTTGGATGATTTTCCTCAGTCTTTGATTTTGAGTCTATATTTGTTCTGACTGTTCAGGTGTGTTTCTTATAGGCAGCAGAAAGTTGGATTCAGTTTTTGATCCATTTAGCCACTCTGTATCTCTTAACTGGTCTATTTAGTCCATTGACTTTGAGAAAGATAATTGTCATAGGATTTAGTTTGGTGTGTCTGTTGGTCAGTCTTATCTTAAAATAGACCTTTCTGTTTTTCTTTTAAGGCTGGTTTTGACACTGTAAAGTTTCTGAGCTGTTGTTTATCTGTGAACCCATGTATATATCCTTGAAACTTGAAAGTGAGTTTTGCTGGGTGCAGTTTTCTAGGCAAAGCATTTATTTCATTGAATTTTGTCACTATGTCCCACCAGTGCCTTTTGGCCTTTTCAGTTCCTTGTGACAGGTCTGTTGTAAATCTCAAGGATACCCCCTTGAATGTAATTTCCCTTTTTGATCTTGCTGCTTTCAGTATTCTGTCTCTATCTGTGAGATTTGTCATTGTGACTAGGATGTGTCTTGGGGTACTTTTCCTTGGGTCTCTTTTAGCTGGTTCTCTTCGGGCATGCAGAATTTGGTCACATGTTTTCTTTAGCTCTGATAGTTTCTCTGTAATGATGTTCTTGACTGTTGATTCTTCCTGGGGATTTTCTTCCTGGATCTCTTGGTCTCCAATGATTCTTAAGTTGTTTCTGTTGAGTTTATTATCAAAGACTTCTATTTTCATGTGTTCACATTCTCTGAATAGTTTTTCCATTGTCTGATCATTTGCTTTAAGGCTTTTTTCCAATGTCTTCTGCTGTGTAGACTTGTTATGCATTTCATCTTCCAGCTCATAGATTCTATCCTCAGCTGCTGTTACCCTGTTGGAGAGGTTTTCAATTTGTCTACTGAGTTTTTCAGACCTGGTATTTCAGTTTGGAGTTTTCTGATTTCTATCTTTATATTCTCTTATTATTATAGTGTTTTGTTCAATTTGAACTATTCTTTTTCGTGTTCTGTGAAAACCCTCCATATTTCTTCTTTAAACTTTGTATCTGAGAGTAATTAGGTGGTTGACTGTTTTGGGGTCATCAGAGTTGCCGTCTTTATTCTCTATGCCTGGTGTTGGCCTGCATTGTTTCCCCATTGTCACACTTGTATTGTGAGACTTTCTACATGTTGTGGTGGTATTCATCAGCTAAATTATGTGCATGAAGCGAAGTGGAGTGGCCATGCTCTTCTGGCTCCACACTTTGTGGGTGGGATGACTCACATCCAAAGAAGAGAAGCCCTCAGAGAATAATGACACACAGGATTAAGTCTTAGGTCAAATAAAGCTGAGAAAAGTCCAAAGATGTCTGCTGTGCTTCACAGATTCAGCAGAAGTCCACTGCTGGTTATTCTATGATATGCTATTTTTAAAAAAAAATTGTTAGGATTGTTGAAGTCCACACAGAATAGCACCTTCAAAAGTGCTGTGAGGTGTGCTATTTGTGGCAATAAAATTTCTTACTAATGTGAAACTGCCCCTTGGTTTCATACTTTTCTATATATTATGCTCTAAGTGCCTATAATTATATATAGTTTTAAAATGCCCAGAGTAGCATCTTCAAAGGTGGTATGTGGTGTGACATTTGTGGCAATAAAATTCCTTACTAATGTGGAACTATATCTTGGATTTCAGACTTGTTTATATATCATGCTCTAAATTTCTAATATTATATATATATATATTATAAAATGCCCTAATTGAGTGGAAAGACCACATAGTATCAAATAGGGAACTACAACAATCTATGTGATACTGAAATTTTGAAACATCAATATGAATTCAGATTTAATTTAATACAGTTTATTTTACATAAAATATCTTATATGTACATGTATTTATATAAATAGCTTTATGTGTTTATTATAGAAATGCACATCTAAATAAATAAGCATAAATATTTTATTTGTGTATCAATCTATATGCATACACACATTTCCTTGCTCTATCAGCAGAAAAATCCTCAAAAGCCACAACATTGAGCAAATGTAACAGTATTTATTTTTTCTAATTTTATTCTTTAATTAAAGGAAGTAAAGTGCCTAGAACAAGTAGCTGATTTTCAGGCAAAAAGAAAATGTATACAAAATGGTCTTGGGACATATTGTATTAAGTATTAAAAGCAAAAACAAAGAAAAAACACACAAAGATGGAGTTATCTTAAAAGGGCATAGGAAATAAATGAAAAAATCCAAAGGCTAGAACAATTTTTGAAGGAAAATAGTAAATTAATTTTACATGTTAGCAAGATGAGTAAACAATTGATGTAATTGACAAATATCTCAGAAGAATTGAAAATAATTATATACACATCAGTATAACTCTTCACTCCTTAAATATGGGCTACATGTAATGACTTTCCTCTAAAGAATACAGCTAGAAAAGGAAAATAGATCAATTTTTGGTGATGTTCTATGACAAACAAATATTTCTTCTACGATTTTATGAAGTGTAGTGTCCATGGTGAACGCCAAGTTCTTTATATGATGCAATGGGAATGACACTTTGGATATGTAAAGTGTTTCTGTTTTTCCCAATTCAATAACTGAAGCTTGATTATGATGAAAAATTTTAGATGAAACATTACCGAGGGCATTCTACAAAATGCCTGAGGAATATTCCTTAATAATCCAGGCCACCAAAAAAAAATGAGAGAAGTTTGAGAAGCGGTTAAAAATCAAATAAGTTTGAGTATACAAAGTAATTAAATGTAATAAAGTATCCTGAAACAGAAAATAGCATGCTACCTCCAAAGTCAACAAATATCAATACACTATAGATTTAATAATCTGTTAATCCATTAATAGTAACAAGTATTTTACATTATAATGCAAAATGTAAATAATAAGAAAAAAGTGGGGCCGGGCGGTGGCGCTAGAGGTAAGGTGCCTGCCTTGACTGTGCTAGCCTAGGATGGACCGCAGTTCGATCCCCCGGTTTCCCATATGGTCCCCCAAGCCAGGAGCGACTTCTGAGCGCATAGCCAGGAGTAACCCCTGAGCATCCCCGGTGTGGCCCAAAAACCAAAAAAAAAAAAAAGTGCAGAGATAAAATGTCATTTTTAAAAAATAAAATCTGTTTTAATTATTTATATTTTCAATGTCCTCTTTTGTGTGAGGACTGTACTCTGGGTTGAATGACACTAACATCTATATGCTTCACTGACTGTATATTCTTCACCCTCTTTTCCTTGATTGATCTTATTCTCAACTTTCCATCTTAGCACACCCATGTTCACAGTTAGACCTTTTCATCACCACTAGTGAGATGCCTTCAGTATCTCAATCTCAATATCCCACTTTTCTCTCTGACCATTCTTTCTAGGGCATCTTGGTTCAGGTACTACTGTTCCCAAATCTCCTCATAATCTCATACCCTCTTTTAAAATTGCTCCCTTGGACAGTGGTAGGGTGTTTTCCCTGCATGCAACTGGCCCAGGACATACCATATGGTTTCTCATATGGTCCCTCTAACCAGGAGCAATTTCAGAGCGCAATGCCTAGAATCACTCCTGAGCAATGCCAGGTGTGGCCCCCAAATAAATCAAAACAAAACAAAAAGGCAAACTAGAATTGCTCCCTTAGACATATTCTCAATTCCTGTGATTCCTGTGTTTCTCTCACACGTTAACCTATGATCTTGCAAAAATCTAGCAGAAATTAAATCATCTGCCCATTCATCTTCTGTGCCCTTTTAACTGTGCACAGCTGGCTTTTTATGCTGCCTGGCACGGATGTCCTATATCTCTAGTCAATTTAATCTCTCAGAGATAACTGCATCTTGTTCTATCTTTTCTTGTAAGGCCTTAAGTAGTACTTTCCTCATCTTCACTTGTAACTGATAATAGAGCTTCTTGTTTCAGTGAGAAAATAAAAACACTTCAAAGAAAACTCTCATTCTTTTTCTTTCTTCTTTCTTTCTTCTTTCTTTCTTTCTTTCTTTCTTTCTTTCTTTCTTTCTTTCTTTCTTTCTTTCTTTCTTTCTTTCTTTCTTTCTTTCTTTCTTTCTTTCTTTCTTTCTTCTTTCTTTCAAATTTTTTTAATGTCAACACACACAGGCTTTTAGAAGTTACTCCTAGCTCTAGCTCTACACTCAGGAAATTTTCTGGTAAGGCTCAAGGACCATGTGATACCAGGACTCAAAGCCTAGGTCAGCTGCTTGGAATTCAAGCAAACTACTTGCTGTACATCTGCTCTAAACTCTTTTATTTTTTAGTTTTTGATCCACACCTTACAGCACTCTGTGACTGCTCTTGACTCTGTGCTCACAAATTACTCTTGGAATGTTTTAGTGACCATATGAGATGACAGGGATCAAACCTGGGTCAACCAACAGCAAGTCAAATGCCCTAGGTGCTCTGCTCACAAGACACTGTGTGTGTTTGGTTTTGGGTCTCACACACAGTGATACTCAGGGGTTATTTCTGACTATGCACTCAGAAATTGCTCCTCGCTTGGGGGACCATGTGGGACACCAGGGGATCAAATCACTGTCTGTCCTAGGCTAGCTTGTGCAAGGCAAAAGCCCTACCACTTATGCCACCGCTCTGGCCCCCAGTCCTTGTTTTAAGATAACAAATGTGGCTTAGCTGGAGAGGGTAATCTGTCCATACATGTTCTGAGAATGACCCAGACATATCTGCCTCAACTCCACCACCAGAAAAATCTTTCTGCAACCTCTTTGTACACCTTTCATCTTCCCAGCATATAATGACACAGTTCCTCTACTAAGATACAAAAGCATATAATGGACCCAACTCTTCCCAGGTAGTAAGATCCATGCTGTTATCTCTGAGGTCTTCTCAGAATTAGGTATAGGGACAGATTTCCCTTACTGATTAAGTCACAGAAACCACAACTACATCCAACACCCTTCAACAAAACAGTACAACTTCCCAACTTAACCTCATCAAAATATTTGCTTCAGGTCTAAAGATAGGTCCTAGAACTCCAGATTAAAAGCATCTATGACAACTCAAAATTTTATAGTACTGCCAGCTGTGTAGCATTAAAGGAAATCTGATGGGAAAGTTACATATAAGTTTATAAAGCTCAGTGAGCCTAAGTATTAACACAGAAGGACCAATCTTTACAAATGAATTTGCAACAAACATGATGAACTACTTTTAAAGTTCAAATTAAATGAGCCAAAATAAAATAATGACTGCTGATAATTCCCAGGTATCTCAGTCTGCGCTTATACTGAAAGTGGAGGTGTAGACTCACCTTACTGCACAAACTACAGTAGCCTAATTCCACACCTGAAAACCTCTCACAAAATCAGCCCAACTCTGATACTTTACCTTATCAAACTTCCAAACCACTAAGTTTGTTTAAAATCTATAAATTCTGAATTTAATATAGTATTAGTCTAAGTAGTATCACAGGAAATCTTATGGGAAAGTGACAGAGTAATATGCCAAACTTAGGAGCATAAAAATAACACAGATGGTTCAACTGCCACTAACTATAGCCCAATAAATTCTTAGATACTGTCTTTAATAACATTATTAAAAATATATCAATTATTTTAACTTGACCCTTGCTGATTTAAGTTTTGAGTACTCCATTTACCTTTCTGTTAAATAAAATAAATTATATGTGTTTGTGTCTTCACTGGGGAAGCCTAAGGTAGTGGGTAGAAAATTGGAGACACTAATGAAGATCACACTAGTTATTGTTTGAACTGCATTAAATGACTATATTATAAACAAATGAAACTACATTAAACTGAGAAGCTTTCTGCACTTAAAAAAACATTGATGAGGAAAGAAAGACCAACCACTGAAAGGGAGAAACTATTGGCTCATTATATAAGAGGCTAATATCTATACAAGATACTGACAGAACATAACAAGAAAAGAAGTTTAGTCTCATCAATAAATGGGGAAAAGAAATGAATAGACATTTCATTAAAGAAGAAATACAAATGTCCAAAAGGAAATGAAATGAAAAAATGCTCCACAACCATTGATCATCAGGTATATGCAAAGTAACAATAAGATATCTCATGCCACAGAGATGAGCACATATCACAAAGAATAATAATAACCGTTTTTAGGTATTGGTGTGAGGAGAATGGAACTCTCATTCACTGCCGGTCGCAATGCTGGACTCAGCCTTTCTGGAAAACAATATGAATATTCCTTAAAAAACTAAGAATTGAGTTTCTATATGATGCAGCAATACCACTACTAGGGTTACTCCCGAGGAGTTATAGATTCATACCCACAAAAACAGATTCTCTCTGTAATCCTATGTTTATTGCGGCAATATTTACAATTGACAGAATTTGAAAAAGAACCAAAGTTCCCAAAACAGATGAGTGGCTAAACAAATTGTGGTACATCTAAACAATGGAATACTACACAGCTGCTAGGAAAAAGAAGTCATGAAATTTGCATATATATGAATGAACATCGAGACTATAATGCTGAGTGAAATAAATCAGAGGGAGGGAGATAGACACAGAATAGTCTCACTAATCTGGGGGATATAAGAACAATAAATGACAATATGAAAATAATACATAGACAATAGAGATGAGGGCCAGAAGGTGTAGCCCATGATATGAAGCTTACCACAAAGACTGGTGAACACAATTAGAGAAATTACTTAACTGACAACTACCATGATAGTGATAATGAGGTAGAGAGAGAAATAGAATGCCTGTCCTGAAGAGACAGGGGATGGGGAGGAGGGAACTTGGGGACATTTGTGGAGGGTACGTTGCACTGATGAAAAGTGATGTACATTCTATAGCTGAAACCCAACTATGAACATTTTTGTAACCACTGTGCTCAAATAAAAAATATTAAAGAACTCCCTAGATCTAATATTAATTTTATTAATTTGGGGGCTGGGTGGTGGCGCTGGAGTGCCTGTCTTGCCTTGTGCTAACCTAGGACAGACTGCAGTTCGATCCCCCGGTTCCCCATATGAACTCCTGTGCCTGCCAGGAGTGACTTCTGAATGAATAGCCAGGAGTAACCACTGAGCGTCACCGGGTGTGGCCCAAAAACCAAAAAAAAAATTATTAATTTAATTAATAAATTCCTTTACTATATAAAATTATATCAATGAACAACAAAAATTAAATTATTTTAAGCTCATGTTTCTGAGAGTAAAAGTTGGTAAAAACTCTCTAGAGATAATTGTGAATATAAGTGAATGACATTTGATAATGATTTCAAAATAGCAAAGTAGCTCCAGTTACTAATGAATACACAGTTGTTTCTGGTAGTTTAGAATGAAACATAAAGCAACTCTAATTGTCTTAATTGGCATGCAACTGAAATCTATCACCTTCAAAGACATTTAGAAAAATCTGTGTTCATTCCTCAAAGCATTGTGTTCTTTTTTTTTTTTTTTTTTTGGTTTTTGGGTCAAACCCAGTGACGCTCAGGGGCTACTCCTGGCTATGCACTCAGACGTTGCTCCTGGCAGGCACGGGGGACCATATGGGAACCGGGGGATCGAACCGTGGTCCATCCTAGGCTAGCACAGGCAAGGCAGCAGGCACCTTACTTCCAGCGCCACCGCCCGGCTCCCAAAGTATTGTGTTCTACTCTTTGGCTATAAAATATTACAAAAAGGAAAATGATATCTTTATTTATGATAGCAATAATTGTACATGTGTTTGTGTGTATTTGTGTAAAGTAACTATAATGTGATGACATTTCTTCTTTTAATGTTTTATTTAAACAACATGGTTACAAGGTTGTTTATAATACAGTTTTATTTTCCACAAATAAAGTTGTCATGATTGAATTACAGTCACACAATATAGAACAACCTTCAGCAGTGTATTATGTAATGACATTTTCTTAGTGTTACTTCTGGCCTTGTAAATTTTGCTTTAACTTTCTTGACTCCTTATATATTTGCAAGAAAACAAATTGAAGGAAGATGTCATCTGTTGCTCTTTGTTTGAATTCAGCTTGTAAAAAGGACAAGAAATCAAATTTTGAAGAAAACAGTCACTAAGACATTTGCAGGCATGGATCTCAAGAGGATAGCTAAAACAAGTATCGTCTCAGACTTTTGCTTTTTTGGTTTCAAAACAAAGCCCTTAAGAGAAGAATGAATAGATAAGCTGGTTAGAACTAGAACTGAGCTGTTTTGCTTATCAAAGTCACATAATGGTGATGCTATATTAAAATCCATTACTTTATACAAATTTCAGTGTCGGTTTGAAAATGGTTTCTGGATTTCAAAATGTCCCAATAGCAGAATGATTAAATCCACTCCATAGAAATATGCTTTCTACATGTATACCATAACAATTTATTAATTTGCAGCAGTTATAAGCATGGGCATTTGAAATAAAATTCCAGAGTAATTATATTTCTATTATCTAAACAACTAGCTGCTCAGTTAACTCCATATGATTGATCATTTTGATTGATATTATTTTACTTAAGTGCTACTTTGTAAGTGCTTTTAGTATATGTATGCAGTATTTCTTGAGTCCAGCTGAGAAACAATATATATTATTAACTATATTTTTAAAGAGATATGTCTTCACATATAAAAGGTGTCCATTATTTTAATAGATACATCAGGCATCTTTGTTTCATTCAGCAAGAACAAGAGTTCTCTCTGAGATTGCCTCTATGAAACTCACCTATTCTTCTACAGACTTTCTCAAGTCCTGATGTCACATAAAAGCATTCTACAATAATTAAAATTTCCAAGTTAGGGATGCTGTCAAACCGATTGCAATAAATCCCTGAGGTGAACCAAACATTGGCATTAAAAAAAAACTCTACATGATCTAAATATTTCATGTAAGAGCTATTGATTTAATGGCAGCAGTAGATTCTGCTTTGAAATGGCCATGGCCCCAGTCTGTTTAATCAACTTAAAGAAAGAGTTGCTTGTGATCCCTGGACTTAACAAATTGGAAACAAGAAGAGCACTCTTGCTAGGAAGTAGGTCATTCCCAATTTTATCTGGGGACTCATTTAATTTTATCCAAGTTTCCAGAAATGTCTATCTTTCTTTATAAAGATACTTTGATCAAATAGAAGTTTAGACACACTTTTCACTCTAATTGGTAGCATTAATAGTATTTATATATGATGACCAGGGCCTGTGCCTTTTATGCTGGTCTATGGAAAATATGATTCATGACTGAGTCACCCCCCAAAATAAAAATACCTCAAAGCTTCTCTTAAAATCCCAGGCAGCAGCAAATGCTGACAACAGAAGAAAGAAAATATCAAGGTTGGGGTAGGGTGGAAAGTTATGGGTAAAGAATGTTTGATCATAAGCCTTTATGGAGAAAACAAGAGAGATTTTAGAACTTTAAATTTTTGTCCCCCTCAGTGAAACTCACACATGTATGTAATGCTCTGAATTACTCATATAAACACCTTAACAATATCATTCATACACTCATCACAAATTTACCATTCACAGGTCATCCAACACACATACTTTTATATGCTGTGCATACCCCATTCAATACCAAAGATTGGCCCATCTGTTTCCACTAACTCTCCTACAAAAGCTCTCAGGAATGTTGTACTGGTGAAGGAGGGTATAGTTGGACTGAAATCCAATTACAAACATGTTCTTAATCATGGTGCTCAAATAAAGTTATTTAAAATATTATATTAATATTAATATTTAATATTTATAATATTTAATATTTAAAATATTATATTAAAGTAAGCATATAAAATTTAATTTATAAAAATTATCAGTAAAAAGCTCTGGTTACTGGATTTATACTGAATATTTATTTATATTTTGTATACCTGGTGTATTATTTGTTAAATGATAAACTTTGGAGTTTCTTGAGTTCTGAGAAGGAAAATTTCTAGAAGGAAAGTTTTCTTCCAAGTTCTCATCATGATTTAGGTGTCAACTCAACATTTTTGCCTACCGATCTATTTCTGAATAAAGAGAAGAAGAAAAGACAAAGTCCTCTTAGTTCAGTGATAGCTTATCAGATGCCGTACATATCATATCTGAGGAAACCCCAAGGAACAGTGATGCTTTTATTCAGCTCTAGGAAATGGTGTCAGTATGGTTCAGTACATACCCATCCCATCCATGAATTTGTTATTTAAAACATATCAATCTCCAAAGCTCTCTGCTTTTCTTCTATGAGTTTTCTTCTAGATAAAGTAGCACATGTTGGTTTCTTCCTAAAGCAACCCAGAAGTTACCAGGAATTGACATCACTATGAGACAGCTCTCCATGGCTGGTAGGAATTAACTCCCTGTTCTTTAGTAAGATAAATCAGAGACGTGTCCTTCGTTGGGTCTAGAACTTCTCACTGGGATTGAGCCTACAGTGTGGCCAATATGATAGTATATACTTGGAAGGGCTGTTTTATTTTCCCATTTCATTTTTTTATAATTCTAATGCTTTTAGGTATTATTATTATTAGATGAACTATTTACACTGAAATTATTATTATTTTTTTGGTTTTGGGCCATCCCAGTGACACTCAGGGGTTACCTCTGGCTATGCTCTCAGGAGTTGCTCCTAGATTGAGGGACCTTGTGGGATGTCGGGGGTTCGAACCACGGTCCATCCTAGGCTAGCGCTGGCAAAGCAGACAGCTTGCCTCTAGCACCACCGCGCCGGCCCCTACAGTGAAATTCTTACACAGGATTAGCTTTAGGAAGAACCTGTATGAGACAATATTAGTAGAAGACTTTGCAGCTGTAAGTGACAAAAAATGAAAAAAAAAAGATATAAGCAAAGGAACTCAAGCCATACATATGTTCATGAAACTTTCCTGTCATTTACATTTGATTTACAAAGACAGTTTAGGAAAATCACCTTATTGCTAGGATAGCAAGCAGAGTGACCATGTAAAGGGAAAACAGATGCACTCTGCCTACAGTCTCATACATCTGCTGTTTGTGTAACATCTATCATTTTCCAGGAGGGAGACAATAAAAAAATCCACATAAAACTTTTTATTGTTTAAGTGGCACTAGTTATTATAGTCAGCAATCAGAAAGCTACCCTGAGGACAGAGCTTTTCTGCTTTTTAATGTAGAGAAAATGGTTAGCCTATTTCTAAGTCTCAAAGCATAATACTGGAGTTGCTAGGATTAATTCAAAAGAAGTCACAATGCCATAGAAACACAACAAATATGTAGAAATGTATGTTTCAGGAAAGATAATAAAATAAAATCTGAGCATTTCAGAGCTTTTGGGGTAAATTGCAGTCAAAAGAAATGAAAAATAAAGGCTTGAACAAGACAATAATTCATTTCTCTATTTTATGAAAGGTATGTTCTTCTGGATCAAAAATTGCGATTGCTAAATAAACTCACAAAAACACACATACATATTTAAGCAAGACCTTAGTTTAAGTATTCATTACCAGGCTTTCCTCTAAACATTTCCTCTTTAATGTAGAAAGTGCTAGCACATAAATACAATTTATAAACAATCTCTAAGTAATAAAAACTAACATCCCGCTGTACCTGTTTTAGTTTTTGAATGGTTCCTTCAGTTATGACATAACTCAATTTCATTCTGCCTCTTTGGAACAAAGGCAATATCTTTGTCCACTCCAAGCCTTCAATCTCCAGATACAGAAATGGACTCTGTCACTAAGGCACTGGGTGTGTAAAAACTTAGCATAATATATAGTTCAACTTTGGTGCATTATCAAAACTATAGCTTAGATAATTTTTGTAAAATACCGACATATTTAGTAGCCGAACACAAACATTATAACAAGTACAAATCTATCACGAATGCTTCAAATCCTACTGTTAAAATGATGAAAATTTTGTATCTTAAATTCCTTTATAATCTAGTGCTTTTCCCTGGGGGAAAAAAAAAGGAGTATAGTTAACCAGGGCATTTAGGAATTTCATCTTCATCCTTCTAACGCAGTGCTTCTCAAATAATGGGGAGCAGCAACAACGGAGGGGGGGCGAGGGTCCTTAAAGGGGGCGCGTGTGACCTCGGCAAACACTGTCATAACAAGTTAAGCCCATGTTTATGTCTCTATATGTCTCTGGATCTAAGAGTTGCTGTGCCCTGCTTCAAACCCCGCTTCGAAAAGCTATGCATTGCAAAACGTGCTCATTGTAGTCATGAATCCAGACATCACCTCTGATTAAAAAATTAGCTCAAATTATTTTATTATTTTTGTTTTGGAGGTTAAAGTATTTTAATAAAGATACTATTTATCGCATGGGGGGCACAAAAAATGTTTTCTACTTCCTAGGGAGGCATGGCAAAAAAAAGAGAAGCACTATTCTAAAGATACAGCAATTTCTTTGAAAGGAGTATGAGAACATTATCTACTATTTACTTATCTATCAATGTATCTATGCATCTATGTATCTACCTATGTTTTCTATTTGAAGAGCGTTTTTAGGTTTACAGAAAAAAATTGGTCAGATTGTAGAGATTTTTCATATACTTCCTGTCTCTACAAATGCCTAATATCTCCTTTATTGTCAGTAACTCTCAACAAAGCAGTTCATATTTATAGCCAAGGAATTTATTTATACATTTATTACTCACTAATAAATCCTTAAATTTACTAATAAAAATAATTTGATTAATAATGGTATCCTTAAGTATTTTAATTAAAATTTTAATTACTAATTAACATGCTTTATTAATAAGATATTAATGTTTTATTAATATGCTTTGACAAATTTAAATGACACATATAATCATCTTTAGAACACATGTTTTTTACTGCCTAAAAGTCTTCCAGGCTCTCCTTATACTTTGCTCTATTTCTTTCAATCCCTAACAAGCACATTTTGGGCTTTTTTTCCGAACTGTCACACAGTTGAAATCAAATGACCTTTCATATCTATAGTAACAAACATTGAAGATTCCTTCTTGTTTTATGATTGAACATAATTTAATTTTAGTAAATTTTTGAAGGAGCTGTGAACTATACCCTATCATTTCTCAGGGTCCACTCCTAACTCTGATCAGGGACCAAACCTGGTAGTGCTTAGAGGAGCATAATATGCAGTTCTGGGAATCACACTGAATTAACCACAGGCAATGTAAGCACATCAATCCCCATACTATTTCTTAATTACTCCTTTTAGTAACTGATATTAACCCATTGTCTTGGATGTCCCATAATTTATTTATCTACTGAAGGGTGTTCGTCTGTCAGAGTTTACCTGGGTTATTTTCCAGATTTCAGTAGCTGGCAGAATTTATGTTTTAAAGGCCAAATAATCAATATTTTTGGCATTGTAAGTAATGCAATCTCTATCGCAATTACTGTTACTTTAGTAGAAAGCCTCCATGAAATTCCATGGAGAATGTTCCATATAGAATGTTCCAATAAAACTTTATAGACAATGGTTATTATATGCATACTTGTGGTCTTAGAATCCTACACTGGCTTTTGTCAAAGTAAAAGAGAGTATGAAGGCATAGGTTATGTGGTAGATATTTTTAGAGACATAGAAAAAGCACATATAATTTTTACTTTCAACATGACTTAGATCATATGTTCTTTTTCACTGCAAAGGCAACTTGAAAATGTAGTTTAGCTATGTACTCAATGGGAAGAAGAAGGAGAATTTTGGGAGCTGACATTATATTACTGACTAAAGGAATGACTATTTTTAAAAACAAAATTTGAGATAATTTTGTTGTATTGCATTAATGAATTTGAAATGTATAGCATTATAAACTGGTAACTATATGTACACCATCTCAAAATCACCACCAAAGCTAATATGATAAAGAAATGTGTTTTTAAAAGATTCTTTAACATTATAAAATTGACTTTGAAAGACTTGGTATAGGAAGTTATGTGAAAATCAGAATCTTCCTAAGTCTATGGTGAAATAATTTTGATTTCCAATGTATGATATATAGATCTGATTAAGAACTATTGAAAATTACATTTTCTTGTATGTAAATATTTTTATTAGTACCACCTTAAGTACCAGACTAAAAATTTTGAGATCTTTCAGGTGGGCTTAGAGATGAGCTTGCCTTATGCTAGTCTGACAGAGTCTAATCTTAATTATCCTATATAACCTCCTCCCCAAGCTTTCAAGGCAAATTCTTGAGTGAAGAGGCAAAAATAACTACTGACCAACTCCAGGTGTGGCTCCAAAAACAAAAATAAAATAAAGATCCTGCAGGATATTTTACTTTTAGACTATTTGGTAAGAGATGATAATGTGGGCCCGGAGAGATAGCACAGCGGTGTTTGCCTTGCAAGCAGCTGATACAGGACCAAAGGTGGTTGGTTCGAATCCCAGTGTCCCATATGGTCCCCCGTGCCTGCCAGGAGCTATTTCTGAGCAGACAGCCAGGAGTATCCCCTCTGCACCACTGGGTGTGGCCCAAAAACCAAAAAAAGAGAGAGAGATGTTAATGTATATACACATATTTTAAAAAGTCTCTACTTTTAATATACTTCTTTATCATTTTTATTAAAGTGCCCTGATTTAAGATAGTGTTGTGGTAGTTTCACACAAACATTCCAGCATTATATCCACCACCAGATGCTGGCTTGCTGGTTCTCTGGAACATGACCTTTCCATTCCCACCCTCCTTACCCTTTCCATACAAATTCAGTCCTGTAGACAAAATTTTCAGTTCTGATGTCTTTGACCATTTGTTTTTACCTACTTGTTTTTTTATGTTAAGCATCAGAGAGAAATATTGTTTTATTGTGATAGTAATGATGACAATTATACACTTATATATGAATAGATATAGATGCCTAAAATTTCACAAAATTATAAACCAGTGATAGATTGATAATAATTTTTAAGAATTGTATATATTAATTTATCATATATAAGATTTTAAAAGTTGGCAGTATGAATAATAATATTATGATAGTATATTTTACTATTTATATGAAATAGATAAGAATTTCAAGTACACAATTTAATAAGCATAAGGAGAGAAGAATTTTAAAGATAAATAAGAACCAAATAGGCCTATAAAAGTCAGTTTGTATGTTATTTTATTTGTTTATTATTTGTTTTTTTGGTTTGGAGGCCAACCTGGTGACATTCAGGGGTTACTCCTGGCCATGCACTCAGAAATCTCTCCTGGCTTGAGGGATCATACTGAATGCCAGAAAATCAAACCACTGTCAGTTCTAGGCCAGCATGAGCAAAGCAGATGCCTTACTGCTTGTGCCACTGCTCAGGCCCTAAAGTTTGTATTTTAATGTATGTAAATTTTACTTCTGTTATGGACATGGCTCTTCCTCAAACCCTGCCAAATTAATGAGATTTGATTGCAGTCATGAGTTTAGCTAATAAAATAAGTTTTGTTTCCTGGCATAGCTTCAGATAACTGTAGCGTAAAATTCAGATTTTATTTCTCATAATAATAATTCAAAGTAATTATTTTCACAGAATATGATAATATAAAAGAATTTTCTATTGTACAAAATTTGAAAGCCAAATATGTTTTGTAGCATTATCACGACCAGTGATCTCAAAATATATAAGTAAAATTTCATCAAATGCTTTTGAAATAAGAAAAAGAAAAATACTACTTAAATTGTTCTGGTGTCTGGTTTGGATCAGAATAAGTAAGAACTAAAGAAATAAATCTAAAGCTTTTGTCTTTATTTTTTATCTTTCTAGTTTTTTAATGAGACAGAGCTGTGCAGACAAATGTAAAATTTTAATAGGAAAAGCTGAAAAATAGATGGCAGTTGCCTATACAAGGTTGTGGTAGGTCACCATGAGATTCTTAGGTTATTGTATTTGCTCTTGATTCTAGGCACACATAGTATATTGCTTCAAATTTCAAGTTGTATTTAAAGTGCTTAGTTGCATATCTGGGTTTGTTTGTTTCTTTGCTTTCTTGATGATGATGTTTTTGTTGTTATTTTTTTTAACTCCTATTAACTAATGCTGTGGTCTTTGATGGGTTAACCTAGTTTATCTATTAGAGAAGTGGTTCTCTAAGATCAACATGCCTAAGACACGACGAGGCAGATAGTTTAAACTGTTTTTTAGATCTCATTCCAGAAGCTCTAAATAAGGGTGTGGGATCATGTCTTCTTGAGTATCATTTCCAAAATTGCTCACTTGATTCTCATCCTACTGGACTAGTATTCAACTACTGTCAAATTAGCAGTCATTCAATTCAAAATTCAACTTAAATTGATGGATACAAAAAGTGTTTTTGGTAGTAAAATTAAAAACTCCGAGTCAATGGAAAAGTTTAGAATGTATGATATTTGCCACAAAGATCCTAGTTTGAATTCCTATAATATCATATGATCTGACTTTGGAATCAATCTTGAGCACAGATCCAGAAATAATCTCTGAAAACTGACAGGTATACTTCTGCACCTCCGATATTATTAATCTAATCTACATTGATGAACTACGTATGCAATCTTCTTAAGTATTTCATATGAATTTCATTTTTATCTCTTCTGTTTCCATTTTTCCCATGCTGCATTTCCCTCAGGAGATATGGTAAATTATGATATTCCCTATCTTACATTATTGTATTTTGAAAGGCCAATGATGAAAAAGGGAATATTTTTTATTTTTCTATCTATTGAAAACTATTTTTCACTTTCAGTGGCTGTAACTGAGTAACTTTATTTTCCTCAATGAATCACTATTTTTACAATAACCACAAGGATACACATCAAATGAGTTTAATTTTGACTTACCCCTGGATCAGTGCTTTATATTCCTGCAATATCTCTTTTATTTTTCCCTGCATCAGTATTTATTTCTTCAAAGTCACAGAGACTCTCACAGAATAAGATTTATTCAGTCTGTATAGATAGCATTAGGAATCCCCATATATCTTCCAAACAATTAGGGGATAAAATTTGAAAAGCATCCTATCTCTTCTCTGCTTTCAGATTATTATTAGATATATTCTGTAGTCTCAGAATATTTACAGCTGATTTGCGTCCTCTTTACCTATGTTCAAAGTCAGGTCTATGATAGACCTTGTAGACATTTCTCTCTCCTCTCTCTGTCTCTTTCTGTCTCTCTTTCTCTCTCTCTGTATGTTTACTCTTCACCTTGTTTCTAGAATTACATTCCAAATACTCTACTAAAGATTCACATCCTTGCCTCAAGTGCTCTCCAGAAAAATTGTAATAACAACTCTACTTTAACTATGTAGACCGACACTGGGAAAGAGGTGGGTATAAAGGAAATTCTGGGATCCTGTGGTAGCAGGATTCTGTAGCAGAGTAAAATGATGCTGAAAAGAAAATACAACATATTTCTTCCAAAAAGTGTTAATATCTGGATTTGAGAAAATTCCCAAAGAATTAATACTGAATTGTTTCTCAAATAGGGCATGGATTTGGAAACAATGCCTTGAGTTTATCTAATAGCATACCATTTGTTAAACCCTCCTAACACATGAATAGTTTGATAGATGAGACAAGCATGGATCCCATATTATTTTTATACAGGGCTTAGACTAGTTATGTGTTCATTTTTATTTATTTGTTTATTTATTTTGTGTCACACTGAGTGATGCTCAGGGGTTCTCCTGACTCTGCATTCAGAAATTGCTACTGGTATGCTTGGGGGATCATATGGGCTACTGGGGAAAGAACCCATATTTGTCTTAGGTTGATCACATGCCTTACCCACAGTGCTATTGTTCCAACCCCTGTTTTCTTAAAATTAACATGGCTTTGGGCCAGAGAAATTAAGTACAGAAATTAAGGTATTTGTCTTACATGTGCTAGTCCCTCGTTCTGACCCTGGATTTGCTTAGAGTCACTCCAAGAATGATCTCAAACACTCACTCACACACACACGCATTTTTCCACAGAGAAAAAGTGAACATAGTTTGTTCTCTCAATATCTTCTGATCTTATTTATTCTCTCTAAAATTTCTAAGTCTATTATTTATTCTAGCAATTTATCATCATGTATCCAAAGCATTCCTTTATTTGTTTACCTCAATATTCCACTTCTTTCCTCAATTCAGAGTTTGAAATATTTCTTTAGCTGGATTGATAATTCAGCAAGTAGGGTACTTGCCCACACAAACAGCCAAATGATGTTCAATGCCCAAGACCCTTTGTGATCCCCAAGCACCATCAAAAATAGCTCCTAAGCCCAGAGTCAAGAGTAAATGCTGAGCATTACTGGGAGAGTCACAAAAAGGCAAAATTAATAGTAAAAATAATTTTTTTAAATGTCTTGTCTTTCTTCCCATTTGGATGGGCATATCTAGGCTAAAGGTAGTTGATGGGCTGACAGCTTGATATTATTTAATGAGAATAGATTCTTTCCCCAACTAGAGTCAACAGCACTGAGATACGATATACAAACTACAACAACCAAACTTTATAATGTTCCTTTTCGAGGTGGCCAACTTGGAGGAGGGAGAGGGAAATTGAGAACACTGGTAAATGGGAATTGACTTTGGTGATGGAGTTCATGTTAGAGCATTACTTTTACAATATACAATATGTATGACTAATATATTTATATAATGCATATTAATCTAAAACATGAAAGATTATTGACAGCCAGAGTAATATAGTACAGTGGTAGGTGATTGACTTGCACACATTAATCAAGGATCCATCACTGGCAACCAATGTAATACCATGATACAGGATTAAGCATTAATCAACATAGTGTGTGCTCCTTTCTAAAAACATAAAAGAGAACAAAGCATAAACATATATATATATACTTATATATTTTGCTACTTCAATTAGTAAGTATATCTTTATCACAATTTTCTAAAATATTAGCAAGTATTTACTATGCTGTAATATTAAATTAAAATAATTAATTAAAATTAATTGATTAAAATTTGAACCATCATGTATGACACTATTGTTGCATCACATGTAACAATTGTTATACACGATCTATAAAAATGTAGTTACTTATGTGACACACTAAAGAATTGGAACTATTGTGCAAAGCTTATAGATCTAGAATAGAATGACTGCTAATGTGAACATACATCTTTTTTTTTTTTTTTTGGTGTTTGGGCCACACCCGGTGACGCTCAGGGGTTACTCCTGGCTATGCGCTCAGAAGTCGCTCCTGGCCTGGGGGACCATATGGGACACCGAGGGAATCGAACCATGGTCTGTCCTAGGCTAGCGCAGGCAAGGCAGGCACCTTACCTCTAGCGCCACCGCCTGGCCCCAAACATATGTCTTTTGCATATAATTTAATAACTATAATTTGTAGCTCTCTGATTAAAAGATTTTAAGCATAGAAATCAAAATCTTCCACAGCTGAAAGATAATTTTAAGGGTCTGTAATGAAAGAACACTAAGCAGGGCACTTGTCTTTTACAAAGATGACCTAGGTTTATCCTTGTGAAGTTTGTTCCCTCTAAGCACCTCAGAGAATGATCCCAAAGCCTAGAGACAAGTGAGTTGGAACTGTCCAAAGGTAGAGAACAGGAGAAATGCCTCAGCCTTCCACAGGCTCCAAGAACCCACACCATCCAGGTCTGTGTGGTCCCAAAAAGATGGAAATAATGCAGAACTCCACTATGCTTAGAGATTAAAGATGGTAGCTCCAATGATATGACAAGCAACAGCCTCCCATATAGCTTCTCAGATAAGGACTTTAGAGAAGAAATATAGAGGATGTTTAAAGAACTCAAAAAAGCACGAATAAACTGAAAGAACCACAAACAAGACTTAAGAAGATGTGAAAGCTGAAATGAGAAAAATTTCAAGCTATAATTACAGGAATGAAACACTTAACAAGTGAAATGAAAAACTCACTGAAAGAAGTCACCATTTGAGGAATAGCTGCTGAGCACAGAATTTGTGAGCTGGAAGATGAGGTGCATAACAACTCCATGCAACCAAAGAGGTTGAAAAAGAGCCCTAAAAAATGACCAGACCATAGAATAAATACTCAAAAATGTTAGCAGAAAATCACAAAATGCTGCTTCAAAAAGTAAAAGAGGACACAATAAAATGTAGATATACACATTGCTCATGGATTGTGAGAATTAACATTATTAAAATGTCAATATCTCCTAAATCCTTGTACAGTTTAATGCAATCTCAATAAAAATTTCCATGACATTTTCAAAGATTACAGGATCAGATTCTCCTGTGTTAATATGGAGAAATGAATGTCTATGAATCAATTTCCCCAACTTAAAACTGCATTATAAAGCAGTATCCATTAAAACAGTATGGTATTGAAATAAAGACAGACACTCAGATCAATGGAGTAGACTTGAATATCCAAGATACACAGGTTTATGAAAAATTAAATTTTGCTAAAGGAGCAAGAAATACAAAGTGAACAAGGAAAGTTTCTTCAACAAGTGGTGCTGCAAAAAAGTGGTTAACTAGAGCAAAAAATGAACTCATACCTCTCCTTAACACCATCCATAAAGGCCAAATTGAAATAGATTAAAGACCCTAATATCAGACCTGAAACCATAAGGTACATAGAGAAAAACATAGGCAGAACACTCCTTGTCACTGAAGCTGATGGGATCTTGATAAAGAAATTCTACTGGTTAAGCAAGTGGAAGCAAAGAAAAAGTAATAGTTCTATATCAAACTGAGAATTTTCTACACTTCAAAGGGCATAGTGACTAGGATACAAAGGCCACCCATGGAATGGGAGAAACTAGTTATTTGATAGCCATCAAATAAGGGATTAATATCTTTGATATTAAAGGCATTGATTGAACTTTACAAGGAAAAAAATCTAACCCTATCAAAAAAAAGAGGAGAGAAGCAATAAGCAGACATTTCTTCAAAGGAGAAATACAGATGGCCAAAAGGCACATGAAAAATGTTCCATATCATTAATCATCAAAGTGTTGTAAATCAAAATAACAATGAGGTATCATCTCACATCAGAGACTGCATACACCATAAATTAAAAAGAATAAATAGTTCTGGAATGGGTGTGGGGAAAAAGGAACTCCTATTTTCTGCTTGCCAGAGTTCATACTAGTCTACCCTTTTGGGAAAAGTATGAATATTCCTCAAAAAGCTGAAAATTGAGCTCCAAATATTTCAGCAATACCACTCCTAGGAATATCCCCAAGAACATAAAAACAAAATACAAAAATGCTCTTATCACTCCTATGCTCAGTGCAGTACTATTTAAATAGCCAGAATCTGGAAATAAACTGAGTGCCAAAAACAGATGAATGATGAAAGAAACCATGGTACATCTACACAATGTAATACAATGCAGCTGTAGGAAAAATGAAGTCTTGAAATTTGCCTATACATGGATGGACATAGAGACTATTTTGCTTAGTGAAATGGGCTAAATGCAAAGGGTTAGACAAAGGATAATCTCACTAATTAGTGGGATAAAAGGAAAACAGGAGATAATATTATAATAGTAACTAGAGACAATAGACATCAAGAGGTCTAGTCCAGGGTAGAAAGCTCCCCACAAAAAGCAGTGAGTAAAGCTAGAGTAGAAAAGGTTATACTAGGACAATGATAGCTAGAACTGATCACCTTGAACAAGAATTTGTCCCTGAAGGTAAATAAATAAATAAATAAATAAATAAATAAATAAATAAATAAATAACTCATAGAGAGGGCATCTCGCAAGGCAAAAGTGGGGGTGGGGTGGAAAGAAAATGGGAGATATCAGTGATGGGATGGGCACATTGATGAAGGATGATGTTTTACATTTATGAGTAAAACCAAACAATGAACAATTTTGTTACTGTGATACTTAAATAAAGCAATTAAAAATAACTAAAAAATAAGTAAACTCTCTCAGACAATATAATAAACATTGCTTAAAAACATGGATTTGAAGAGTAACCCCTGAGAACTGCCGGGTGTGACCCAAAAACAAACAAACAAAAAAAAAACATGGATTTAGCTGTGTTTTTACTGTTTGGCCTACAAAAGTTCTTTCATAAATATGTAATGAATTTATTAAGATTATTTTTTAACTTTTTGCCTACCATTTTTAGGGCTCAAAATCGTATACTTTATGGTACTTTCTGAAAATGGGTGACTATTTATTTGACAAAATAAAAAAATAACTATTTATTTAACAAAATAGTTAGGAAAATAAGTTCACTAACAACTATCATGACAGTCTAAATGAGTGAGTGAAGTAGAATGACTATCTCGAATACAGGCAGGGTTTCAGAAGGAGGGAGAGGCGCATTGGTGGTGGGAGCGTTGTATTGATGAAGGGAGGTGTTCTGTTTATGACTGAAACCCAACTGCAATCATGATTGTAATCATGGTGCTTTAATAAAGATTTTATTAAAAAAGAAATTGGTTTTTATTCCCTTAATCTCTTAAATATTCTTGTAAATGACAATGCTTTGTAAGGGTGATTTGGAAATCTCAAGGTATTATTATGCCAGGTTATTTGACCAGTTTTCCATCAAAAGAATAAGTTTGGGGCCAGAGGGATAGCACAGTGGTAGGTGGTGGTTCAATTCCAGGCATCTCAAATGGTCCCCAGAGCTAGCCAGCAGCAATATCTGAGTACAGAGACAGGAGTAACCCCTGCACACCACCGAGTGTGACCCCCCCCCCCAAAACTAAGAGTTTTGTAGGGAAATTACCATTTGTTGACAACAAAATTTGTGACTGTCCCAGTAAAAGAAACTATAATATTGGGTTATAACTGTTTGTTATTATAGAGAAATGTGGTAGTAGCACAGTTCGATTCCTGAAGAAACTTGGTATCTTTCTTCTTTTTTTTTTTTTTTTTTTTTTTT
>PVKC010009701.1:0-26490 GCA_004027635.1 Crocidura indochinensis | reverse complement strand
TGAGTGCATAGCCGAGTGTAGCCCCCGAACGTTGCCGGATGTGGCCCAAAAACAAACAAAAATTCTACAAGTTAACCTTAACCCTAACACATTATTAAATTGACTGTTCAATAGAAAATTCATTGTAAAACCTGGTATTGTACTTAGAAAAAAAAAACTAAAAAAGGAGCCAGGGACAGAGACTAAAGTGTTGGGGTATAATGAAGTTGGATTTGGGGCAGAGCCCTGAGGGGCCCAAACTGCCAGGCTGAGTAAGGCCCAGGCCACAGCCATTACTCCCTGTACTGCGGCTAAATTCTAAAGATTAGTCCCTGAGTCCTTAAATACTACTGAACTCAAAGTTACCCTCTGGCTGTTTCCCAGATTCAGACAAGTCTATATGACAAGTAAAATTGCTTTTCAAGCATGTAAATCAGTAAATCTTGATGATACTTAATTTTTAGAGAAGAATCTTTATCATCTTTAGTTTACCACTGGGCAATTTCCTTACATCCAGAACTGTGCATGCCTTTGATCTGTGTTAAGATTAAACATGAGTGGGGTCGGAGAGATAGCATGGAGGTAAGGCATTTGTCCTTCATGAAGAAGGTCATCAGTTCGAATCCCGGCGCCCCATATGGTCCCCCATGCCTGCTAGGAGCAATTTCTGAGCATGGAGCCAGGAGTAACCCCTGAGCACTGCCGGGTGTGACCCAAAAACCAAAAAAAAAAAAAAAAAATTTAAAAGATTAAACATGAGAATTTCATAAGACAAGGTTTAAATTAATCAATAGCTTTATCATTTTAGCCAATGGATATGATGTATTATAAAGATGAAGCATAATAAATAAAGCATGATATAAACTCACAGGTTATAGGGGCTAGAGAAATAGCTCTCTTGGCTAAATGCATGGAGGAGTCCCAAGGTCAGTTCTCAGTACCCTATGGCCTACTATGAGTAGATATTACACATAGTCTACTAGTGGTAGCCCCTGAGTGCTGAAATTTAATGAAATTACTTAGAGATTATAAATGTTAAAGGATATACCTAATGCATTTTGATATGTCAATAATTTGTATGTGCCTTACAAATTTGAGTGTTATAAACAATTTTATATAAATGATAATATTCATCCTCAAGAATATAAAACAAAAAAATTAAGTATTTTCTGATAGCCTATAATGTTGACTAATTTGCATACTACTTAAAATATATACCAAAGTATGTCATTACGCATGATACTAATATGTGTATATATTTAACAACTCAAATCAAATTCTTCAATTATTTCTTTTTTTTCATTTTTAGTTTTGTGGTGTCAGCACAGCTTAAAAGTTCTGTGCTGGAGCATGACACTCATTCCAGGGTCATTACCATATGCTTAAACATATGATGCACTTCAGACCTTTGAACTATCCAAGAAAATAGCTTTTTTTATCCAATAAAATGATAGCAAACATTTTTATATTTAAATTATAAAAAACAAAACCACCCAACAAATGAAAAGGAACTCATCTACCAAAGAAAAAGCACACAAACATAATTTTCAATATTTATTATAAATATTTAAGACAAGTACTAATTTTAATATCATAAACTTCAAGAAAATAAATCGTCAGAAAAAGCATTTGTGTTACTGCAAGGTAGATTTTTCTATCAAATTTAATCAATTTATAAACTCACCACCTACTTTGCTTATGCAAATTAAACTATGAAATAATCTGTGTTTACTTGAAATGCACAGAGTATTCTTGTTGTTTCAGTAAGAAAAAATAGAGCATTGTGTGTTAGAATTAAAGCTTGGTCTTCAGTTATTCATTATGGAAAAAATAAGATGGCATGAATTGTTCACTGATTACATTAAGAAAATATATTACAAAAAGGAAAAAATAAACTAAGCATCGTTACTGGTCCTATCATTACTATTAATCTTTTTGAAATAACAGGATAGTAAATTCAGATTCACTTATGGTTCTACTATAAACTACTTTGAACTGTCCCAAAATATGACAGTTTGAAGCACACAATATAAGATTCATACTCCAAATGTCCCAACATTTATATTTTGAACAATTCCTGAAAAGCATATTGAAATGAAAACACGCTACCTTGATAAGGCAAGGTGTGATACCTTGACAAGTAATGTGTTAGACAATTTGACAAAGTTATTTCAAATCATTGGCTTAGTCAAAGTGTAATTTGTGTCTCCAAATATTTGTTAGGCAAGCTTCTCATAATGATGCTAATTCAGGGCCTAAAGTTATAATAGTTCATACATAATAGTAATATGTTTTTCAACAACATGGTTCCCTGAGCATCTGTGGGTGCAGTTCTGGAGGTCTTTGAGCAACTGTGGGTAATCCCCAGCACCATAAGGCACAGCAGCACCCAGGCTTTGCATTTAATGGACAGCCTATTTCATCAATGGGGGCGTGTACTAGGATCTAACACTACAAAAAAAAAATAGATGCAAATTAAAGGAGGGTATGGGGAATGAACATAAAGCCTCAAGAGAACACAAATACTGTAATACTCCAGTTATATAGAAAGGTAGCAGAGTCTATAAACAAATAATTGAAGAGACCAAAAAATGGTCCAAAGATTAATGATGAGCTTATCATATAAAATATGTTAGCAGGGAGCACATCGTGGGTAATAATTAGATAATAAAATAATTTCTCTTTGTTCCATCTACTCTTGTACTGGCATACTTTTGTAACCACTCACTTCCATAAATTTGTATGAAATGGAATCTATATATATTCTTTTCCAAGTCTGTTTATCATGTTTATAGCTTATTATATATTTTTGTTTTGAAGCCACACCTATTAGTGGTCAGGGTTTACTCTTAGCTCTATGCGCAAGGATTATCCTTAACAGGACTCAGGTCATATGAGGCGCCAGGAACTGAATGAGGGTAGGCCATATGCAAATCAAGTGTCTTACCCATTGTGCAGTCTCTCCAGCTCCTTATTATATTTTAAATTGTTCTTATTTTAAATTATATTGAGCTAGTAACAGAACACAGAGTGGGGGCACATTTTAGGAAAAAGTAAGATAAAAACAGATTAGATTATGTATTATAAACATGTATTATACACATCGCAAACTTTTTATAAAATTTCAGGGAAACAAGTAAGTTAGTTAAACTTTAAATAAGGCTAGAGAATGAGAGGTTAGTGGGTATTGTCTAGGTTTTAGAACTTTATTTTAATATCTAGCAGACATTATTATCATACTTAAACTCTAAGGTCATGAATACCCAGTACAGTACAATACTTTGCATCATGTTCTTCTCACTAAGTAAAACTTGGTATGAGATTTTAAAGAGACAAAGTTAAGATTTACTGATGTTCCAACTTGTTGTTTTAGAGCAAGTCATGTGTTTTCATGGGAGAAAATTAATCAGTCAAGATTTAATTTATGTTGTTCTTACCCTTATAGTGAAATATGCCTGACTATATTTTTAAGTCCAATCAATATCTGGTCCTTTTTTCAATTTCTGGTAAATATTAAACAAATATGATCAAGTGTTATTATACTGAATAAATTATATTATCTTAAAATGTAGAAATATGGTACATTCTTTAAGAAAAAGCATATTTTAAAACATTATTCATTAAAAATAAAGGATAGCCTAGAATATTGTTTTAAATAGGAATTTGTTAGTTTCAAATTGTTTATGTTTGGAGCAGTAATTGGACCAAAACTGAGTAAACAACTTATTGTATATATAAAATTTTCAGCTTTGGATGGTACATATATATGCAATCAAAAATACTGTAAAAATAATTGTTGCAATACAGAATCAGAGATGCATAATTATTTATATACAAAAAATATATATATTTGTAAAAATCACCATTACAAATAATCCATTTATTCTACTTAATATTATTGTGGGTGCTAAAGTTTTTGAAGATAATGTTTCTAGGTCAATGTGGTATTGTCAGTAAGTAATGTCTGGACTGCAATAATGAATGCCAATTCTTTAATTCCTAGTAATACTTGACCACAACCAACCAAAATGACATAAAGTATAGTTCTTAATGGAATCATAATTTCTGTCTTGTGCTGACAAATATTTCAGCAAAACTAGCTGGAATAGTAATTGAAATCTTGCTACAAATCTATGCTGGGTACTTGTAATATGATGTGAGAGTAAAATATAAACTATTTTTGATTCATGTACTTGTTCTTTTATGTTAAGCAAACTTTAATGTTTGCTTTCAATGCTTAGGTCCATCAGGCATACTTGGTAAAATTCACTTACTTATGGATTCATCTACATTACCTCATTCCTAAGAGGACTTGAGGTATCAGTGCGGGATTTCAGAATAAAGAAAAATGTATATAAATCTCTATACTTTTATAGCCAGAAAATCCTCTTGTTATTCATTCATAGGCAAGACTTTTACCCCATGTGCATTGATGTAGGTGAGTAGAATTTTAGCTCTCTGTTCTATTACATCAATAAGCTTTTCAATTCCTTGTCTACCTCCTTGACTTTCCCAGTAAACCTTATCAAGAAACAGAGACTGAAGAAGTTTCTGCCTTAAATGCTGGCTCTTCAAAACAGAAACTGCAGATTCGGGAAACCTGAAAAGATAAAGTGATATTTCATTCTCAGTAACTGCTTAGAAATATTAAACTTTACCCAACTGTTCTACCTTCCATTAATCTGGCATAAACCATGCTTTCAAATAAGATTTTTAAAATTAAAACTTTTTTGTCACTGTCAAGCTTACAAGTCTCTTAATAACACACTAGGAGATGCTTGAAGAGGACTTGAGTTTTTTGTACTGTTCATAGCTTGGCACACTAGCATCTCACTTATGATCATAGATGATGAGAAAACAGAGTTACAAAGGCATCCCTTAGCCTAAATAAAATCACTTTCCTCTATCTTAAATTACATTTCATCCATTTAAACCATTTAATTTGTTCTATCGAGTAAGAGTCTCATAAATGTCAATGTAGATTTTATACATATATACTGCAAAATGTTGCCATTTTAATAAATCATTCTTCCTGTGTAGATGATTGTGAATAATCCAAAATGTACCAAGTAAAAGAGAATCATTTTGAATATTCAATTAAAGACATATCTGTCTTTGATCCAAATTTCATCAGGAGTTCTGATGAGGTGAGACTATTGTACTAATCCAGAATATTAAATAGTTTTAAATACATTTAGCAAAACAAAGTTTGAGAGCCAGGATATTTCACAACGAGTTTGTCTCTGACACATCTAAGGTCGATTTAGGCAATATTTACTGAATCTAAAACATTTTTTCAAATTTTGTTGGAGCAAGTTAAAGAAGAAATTCCGAGGGCCTAAGTGTCAGGTTCCTGGTGCCAACCAACCAAGCACCTTTGATGTCGGAGGCCAAAGGGTGAAAACTGGATATGTTCAATGGGTCCAAATCTGATATGAAGTAATGCTGACAAGAAGTTCTGGGCTCCCTGAAGACATACTTTATAGTTTAAAGGCTGTAATATTAGGTATTTTTGCTCTATAAGGTATTAATACTTTATGGTATATAATTTTGTGACCCATGCACTAATTTAGTTGTAGTAGAATGAGGCAAAACTGTTAAAATCATCAATCTTTTTAGTAACTAATCTTTTACATAAAGGAAAATCAAAAATTACTAGTCATTGCACAACATTAATTAGAAGAAATGTTCCACACATAAATCAGGCTAGCAAAGCCTTCATATTTTTGCTTCTCGATGTATAAATTATATATTCATAGAAGATTTAACTTTACACTCATTACTTTTCATAATGGGTTTAGAGTTAAATCATCTTTAAAAGAATAAATAAAGCAGCATTCTTAATATTATCAAAGCATAGGATGGATTATTTCCTGTAACCCTTCATTGTACAGAGGAATTTAGAGATCTAGAAAGCCCTGCAGTTGGAATATGATGCCTTAGGTATATAAATTTCCTCACATATAAAACTTCCCTAGACACTTAGAAAATGTGCCTCATGATCTATGCTCAGTTCACATAAAGATGAAAAGAAAAACTATTAACAAGTCAACACATAGCTAAGGTTTTTGCTATCTGGTCTCATGAAACTTTTATAAGAACACTATAGTCTCTGGTGTTAAAAGTACATAAAATTCACATCATCTAATTCATGGGAACTATAAAGTACTTAGGAAGAACTACTGAATTAGGTTTCAGAGTCTTACTCTACAAGAGTAATGTAACAATACATAATCACTGTAGGTGAGAGCTCAGAGTCCGTGGCTGGGATTCTACCATCATTATTTTCATAAATAGGTAAAGTTAACTGTTCCATTACAAACCAGTACATGTTAACTTCTGATGTGTCAGACTCTTTCTTTACATCTGTATTGATCTATTCTAATCTTCATTCTTATTGAGCCTGACAAATGTCTCAACATTCTCAAGGTCTCCTCAAATTCTAATCAGTCTTGAATATCTCTACTTAACTAACTTCCATCATTCTCCCTTTCAAATGTTATATAATTTCTCCCTAATCCAGATCCCCTGGGAGAACTCCCCAATGATATAAACCCCAATATTTAGAAAATGAGGCAGCTGGCTGTCCTTTGACATAATGCTAAACTCAACACTAATTTGTCACCACAATGGACATTCTGTTGTCACTGACTGCGTGTCTATTATTTTCCATGTGCTGTCCCTTGCACTATGACAGATAATTTTCACATTGCTTACCTAGAATGGACATCTTTTGCTCCAGATAGCTCTGAATGCTTCCAATAAAACCCACTTGTATTTTCATTGTGAGCCAAGCAATGTGATAGATGTGAATGTTGCAGGAGCTTTGAGGCACTTGGCGACAGAGATACCTTGTCTGCACTTTACTTCTGTTCTTTCAGAGTTTCTGTCACTTTTATGGCCCCATTCCCAGCTCCAACATTCATAATTCCTTTTAAGATTTATATCCATCAGATATAAGACATGAGTTTTTTCCAAACCTTACTCTCTTATTGAAAATATGCAATATCCTGAAGAAGTTATTAGATTGTATAACTTACTCTTTGATGCCTTCTAACAACTTGAAGTTTAGGTTATCTTCACTTCTGTCAAAGAAACCTTTATTGTCTATAAAGACCAAATGCCTCGGGTCATGCTTCCTCTGGATAATGTGTGCTAGAGCAACTGAGTCTTGATCATTGCATTTTGGCCTTAGTCCATTCTGCACACAGTCGTCTTCCTTTCGAGGTCTGAATCCACAGCAATTTGTATCTAAGCGATTATAAATCTGAAAATAGAAAACAGAAACAAAATATTAGCTGGAGTCAAAATAAAACTTGAAGGTTTTCAAAGAAGGCTTTGTAAATTCTGGATATGCCAGAATTCAGTGGGGCCACATTTCAGGTATATAAAATGGCAATTGTCTGAGTAAGCCCATGGTTCATCTTCTGACTCAGCTATGGTTACAAGCATTTTCATTTGCTGCTATTAAATCCAAAGGTGTCTTCTAAGCTAGGCAGCTCCACCCTTAACATTCAAAGTTCACACTGATGCCACATTTAGAATTTTAGCCAGAAGAGTCTGTGTTCATGGTGGAATAAGGAAGCAACCGTACTATTTACAAAGCTAGATTATCTACTCTGTTTTATCCTTTATGTTGGGTTATTAAAAATTTCAGTTGTTTCAGGGGTATAAAATATCTGTATTTTTGATATTTCAGTATCATTTTAAGATGATCACTTAAAATGCAAACGACAGGAAACCCACATCTAGGCTATAAGTAGGTGTAGAAAATGAGCAAGCTGTTGCATTTAATAAGCTTATTACTGGAACAGGACTACTTATTATAGAAGAGGAAAATTAGGACCAACAAGACAGTTGTGTGAGAACTATCTAGCTTTCAGACAACTGATCTAGGTACAATACCTGGCACCACATTTGGGCCCTTGATTACATCATACAGTCTTTCAAGCACAAAAAGAGTAATCACTGAGCACACAGCCAGGAAAAAATTCTGAGCACTACTTAAAAAAAACACCAAAACTCAAAGGGGGGCAGAGATTCTATTTATGGAGAAAAATTATTTCCATCTTTTTGGGGCAAAGACAGAAATAATATCAGACATTAATAACCTTTACTAGACCTCATGGAATTTCTTTACTTCTCTGAGACCCAGTTTAATTATCTGCATAATTGGAATTGCACAATTCACTTTTCAGGTGATGAAAATGTTGGTCAAGATGTTGTCAAACCCTTCAGCTCTGCTCTTCTTTATAAGACACTTAAATATAAATATACTTTTAACAAATGAAAACTGTAATTCTTATTAAATATATGCACATAAGATGTAACTGTTTATCTCAAAATAAATTTCTATGGAAAATGGAAATGTATCCTTTTTTTAAAATCATATTCTGTGAAATAAAATGGTTTGATCAGAAATACAAGAAAAAAGACAGAGAGAGATGAAAAGTCTCTCAAGTGAAAGGTAGAGGAATTAAGAATCTGAGTTGGATTGTGAACTGCTCCAAAATGGTGTTTGCTATTTTATACATTTCAAATGAAGAAAATCTAACATCAGGAAGGAGGTCTACCCTGAACAAAATATTAGAAAATGACTCAATTAAATCACAGATATATCTATTTTTAAATTTTGTTTTTGCATGTAAATGGTTTTTGTATTCAACAGCTTACTTTGAGGAGCAGGGATTAGAAAAGAAGTTAACGTGAACCCATTTTCTAAGTAGTCTATAAAAGACCAGTCACCTGGGAGACATGGGTGTCAGTGAATCACAAAGTATATGGACAGTTTATACTATACACTACAGACCTAGAAATAATCCAGAGACAAGGGGGCTCTGCCAGGATTGGTGGAACCATAGATGTCAACTATGATTTATCCAAATGCTCCTATATAAAGGGACTCCAGATATGGAGAATTAGCATCATTAGTTATGTATGTGAATGTTACCTAATAATACAAAATTTCCCAAAGTTATCACCAAAATACAATAATACAACGTTGTACCAAGAAAAGTCCTCTAGATTAATTTTTAAGCATAAATTAGGGGTAACAGAGAGTATAGGGCAAGTTAAATTACTTGCCTTGCATGCAACAGACACCTGTTCAATCCCTGGCACCACATGTTTCCCCCAACCCCAAGCTCAACAAGGAACAACTTATGAACACCACCTTGTAGAAACATAAGTACACCAAAAATAGTTTTCTTTTCCCATCTGTTTATTAGGTAATGTGACTTTTTAATTAATAGTTGAGTTTCATGTATACAATGTTACAGTACCAGTTCTACTCCCATTATCGACGTCCCTCCACATAAAATAAATCTTTTAAAATATAAATTAAGATATTCGGGGGGCCAGGCGATGGCGCTGGAGGTAAGGTGCCTGCCTTGCCTGCGCTAGCCTAGGACAGACTATGGTTCGATCCCCCGGTTCCCCATATGGTCCCCCAAGCCAGGAGCAACTTCTGAGCGCATAGCCAGGAGTAACCCCTGAGCATCACCGGGTGTGACCCAAAAACCAAAAAAAAAAAAAAAAGATATTCGAAAAATTGGCACACATGTACTCCCTGGAACTATGGGTAAATGCTATGCTCATGTGTGCTGCTGGCCAACACACATGATATCTAAGCATATGTGCCTGTGTCTTCTCCTTGAAATGTGTGCTTTCCTATTTTCATGCTGAGCTATGAACCTGGGCTTTCTCCTCCTTTGGAGACGTTCACATTCTCTATTGATTACATAACTTTCCCTTTCCTATCCTTTCCCACTACTTCCTCAGAATTTCCAAATAAAAACCTATTTTTACTTTAATGAAAAAGATATTAGAGAAATTTATTGAATCCTTCCTTCACAAAAAATTCATTGATTTTATGTAGAGCCTTGGCTGCCTTTAAATATAAGAGAAAACAGATTATATAAAAGAAATTGCATCTGATATCCAATGAATTAATTTAAAGTCAGGACTAGAAAGAACATAAAACAATTCTTTTTGAAGCTGTTTCACATCTAATCTTACTCTATTTTATAAATCAGCTAACCTAAAAGTATATCTGTATCAATCTTAGGAGAAAAATAACTAAATTCTATTTAATTTTGACAATAATATCAAGATTTATTGTGTTGGATAAATGTCTAATTTTTAAAAAAAATACTTGATAGATTGACTGATTGCTTTCTAGATCACGCCTATCAGTGCTCAGGGGTCACTCCTGGCTCTGCATTCTTATATTGCCTCTGGCAGACTTCCATATGGCAAGGGACCATATAGAATGCCGGGAATAGAGCTGAGTTCCTCCTGGGTTGGTTGGCCACATGCAAGGCAAATGCCCCACTGCTGTGCTATCTCTTTGGCCCCTAAAATTTAACTATTAACAAATATACCTTCTAAAATACTTCTCTGTATCTTAAATTCTCTATATTGTTGATTTCATAGTAGTGGGCAAGGACAAAGAAGTTTTATATTACAAAGTCTGAGTATCATATAAATATGCATATAGATAGATAGAGATAGATAGATAGATAGATAGATAGATAGATAGATAGATAGATAGATAGATAGATGGATGGATAGATAGATAATAGACAGATAGATATAAAGGTTAAATGAAATTTTGAATGGCAGCCTTAATATTCAGTACTTCTGTAAATATTGGTTTTCTATTTTTAATCTATGAGAAAGCATGGAAAGTTTGAGGTAGAAAGGACCAAGTTAGGTCATCTTTTTATTGCCTTCCCAACATTGGATTGTTTCCTACAGTGTATTTTTAAAGTGCTTTGCCTGATCTAATTTTGAATCACTCAAAAGTCTATGACTTCACCACTTCCCTGACAGACTGCTATGACATTCAAAACTAACAGTACTTATTACTGAAAATCGATGTGTACTCTTGAAGTCAATTCAACTTTGCTTCTAGAAAGAAGTTTACTACTTCTTTTATTCAGGCCTATATATGTTTTGATGAGTATGTTAAACGTTGAATATGTGTGTGGCATCATGTACCTATGTATGTATGGCGTAGAATTTTACATTTACCTCTAGAAGGATTAGAAGAGCTCTAGATATAGCACAATGATTAAGGCATTTGCTTTACATGTGTTGAACCATGGTACAATCCCCAGTACACTATATAGTCCCGTAAGCACTTCAAGAAGTGATCCCTGAGTACAGAATAGGGATTAATCTAGAGCAATACTGGGAATGATCCATAAAACAAACAAGTAGAACTGAATTATAAAGTATCCAGTAACCTGGGCCATACTTTGTTTTCCTTATCCTCCAACTTAAATAATGACTGCATTATTACTTTTGTCTAGATGGCCTAAGTAGCTCCCAAATCTTTTTTTTTTTTTTTGCAGTAAACTAAGTACAGTTTTTATTATTTTTGATAACATTTTACAGGTATAGAAGGAAGATTCATTTATAGAACACAATTCTGGATAATTCATTTATAAGGAATATTTGAAACAAAGTAGTTCCCTTGTACAAGTAATAGAGTTAATATTGGTAGTATCATTAAGCAATGTCCATCTTTATCCCATTTGAGTTTTTGACGCCGTCATAAACTTTTGAGTTCTAAGTATATATAAAACTTTTTTACATATATATATATATATATATATATATATATATATATATATATACAGGCAATGGTGACTTTATGTAAAAATATTGCAGTAGGGGAGCAAGTGTGAACTCAACCTCACTAATACAAAAGACAGGAAAATTTAGCTGAATTGATATAGCATTTAATACAATGTAATGTCTTATAATTATAACTCCATACAAAACATACATATTTTTAATAAATATCTTTATTTAAGAACCATGACTATAAGCATTACTGTTGTTTGGTTTTAGTTATAAAAAAAAGAACATCCCCTTTTCACCAGTGAAACATTCCCACTACCCATTAATGCCCTTAATCTCCTTCCACCCCCACCCCTTGCCCTTATTCAGGATAGACATTCTATTTTTTTTTCACTCACTACCATTGTCATGATAGTTGTCAGTGTAGTTATTTCTCTAACTGAACTCATCATTCTTTGTGGTAAGTTTCATATTGTGGCAAGCTTCATAATTGTGGAAAGCTTCATGTCTATGGTTTTTGTATATTTTTACAAAAATGTCTTATTTTTCTTAAAACCCATAGATCAGTGAGACTATTTTATTTCTCTCTCCCTCTGACTTATTTCACTTAGCCTAATAGTTTCCACATCATCCCTATATAAGAAAATCTCATGACTTCATTTTTTCTGACGGCTACATAGTATTCCATTGTGTATATGTACCATAGTTTCTTTGTCCACTCATATGTTGTAGAGCATCTGTGTTGTTTCCAGATTCTGGCATCTTGTAAATAGTGCTGCAATGAATACAGATACGAAGAAAGCCTATCAGCTCCCAGATCTAATGTCTTGGCACTATAAAGAATGTTGGTCATAGCCCATCTTTTCATTTCATGTTCAATTTTTTAGAATTGATTCAATCACAAAAATCTTAACTCTGCCCTTTCAGAGTCAGTGTAAATTTTGTTACCTTTATATAAACTCTTCTTTTCTTTTTTGGGGGGGGAGGAGGGGACACACCCGGTGACCCTCAGAGGTTACTCCTGGCTATGCGCTCAGAAATTGCTCCTGGCTCGGAGACCATATGGAATCCTGGGGATCGAACCAAGGTCCATTCTGAATCAGCTACATGCAAGGCAAAAACCCTACCACTGCACTATTGCTCCGGTCCCGTAATTAACATAATTTTAAGTGCTCAAAAAACATATACTAGACTATCATGAATCCATAATACTATTGTAAAATGCATATTGACTATGAACATTAGAACAATTCAATTTGGGCAGAGCATGTTTTGCTTATGGGAGAGCCAGGTTTGATACCTAGCATTGTATGGTGTATGATTCCCTAGATCACCACTGAGAGTATCTCATCACTGACAAAGAGCCCCTGAGAACTGCCATGCATGTCTCAAACAATTATTCAACTAGTAGCAGTGTAGGTCATATATAAATATCTATGTTCTTTGCTAATTATCATGCAAAAAAGACTCGTGTTTAAACTTAAGGTTTATGAATACACATCACCACGACAGCTTCTTCAAATTCCCAGCCTACTTACACATTAAGGAAAATCATATATAAAGTTGGTGTTCTAAGTGTGAACATTATTGCAAACAATCGTTTTCCATAAAAGTCACGTTCCTTTTATTAAAAAAATATCTTTTTAATGTTTACCTAACTAAAATTATACTCAGAAAAATCCAGGTGTTCCAGCCAATTATTATTTTTAGATTGGTGGAATATTTTAGATACATATCCTCTATCCTAAACACGTTTAAATTTGATTTTCCTTTTGGTACTGTTAGTTTTGCCTGGAAAATTAAAAGCATATTATATGTTATACAAATTAATGCTCACAGTACCTTAACAAGGATTTCTATATTGTACAGATATACTGTTCAGAGCTTACAAGAAACATACAGAAAGTCCAATGAGTTCTACCCTTTTACCAAAAAAAAAAGAGAAAACATCAATCTGTAGCTTCAGAAATTATAACTATCACACCTAGAAAAATAATAAAGTGGATAGGTCACTTGTCTTGCATGTGTTTGACCCATATTTGATCACCTGGAACCTCACTTGGTTTCCTGAGCACAGGAGTAGTTCCTGAGTACAGAGCAAGAATTAAGTCCTGAGAACTACTTGGTGTGATGCTTCTTTTCTCTCAACTGCCCAGCCTGTCACACACACACACACACACACACACACACACACACACACACACACACACACACACGTGTCTATAAAATAAATTAGTTTTGTTCAAACATTGCAATAAAATTGATCATTTTATTCAAGGCATTGAAGAAAAAAGGCAGAAAAAAATCTCACTTAAACTGCCACAAGTATATCAATTCTATAAAGCTTAAGGTCATCCATGTAATATATGCCAGGAACTTTACACTCAATGTTTACACTCATGTTTACACTTTACACTCATGTTTCTTGCATGCATTATTTTATTTCCTCACAGAACAACCTAAAGATATATGTGCTATCAATCATACAATCTGATAAATTAGAAAACAAAGAAGCTAGATGATTTCCCCAGAATTTTTTGCTAAAAAAATCACAAAACACATAATTCAATTTCTCTCTAACTATGACTTCCACATCCATTCTCTTATCAGGTGACTGTATCTCCCAAATGTTGCATTTGTGATGATATTCCAGAAATTCACATGTACTTATAAACATGTTAAATATTCTGCATTTGACAAAGCCTTGTTATATGTTTTTAGCAAAAATACATAGAGCTTTAGTAGAACAGATTAGGGATAAACTTAGGGAGGAGATATTATAGTTGGACTTAGTATTTGCTTAAGAAAACAAAGATAAGCAGAGGCAGGAAGTTAAGAATACAAAAGTCATCTTTAAAGGAACAAAAGAAATATTAGACCAGTATTTTTAAACTGTAGTGAAAGCTCATTGGTTTTCATTTTTCCTTCACAACTGAAATAAATATAAACTGCTGTTTTGTTAAAAAAATAAAGATGAATATTAATAACCTATCATTGGGGAAAATAAATGTAATACAAACTATTGTGCCATTGTTGTTACACAATTATAGGGCATTTGCTTCTCGTGGGTAAGGTTCAAATACCAGCACTGCCCCCTCCCCTGAAAAGTAAAGAAAAAGTAAAATAGATGAAATATTTACTTAAAAATCACATTTCTTTTCCAAATTACTGTCAACACTCATAAATACTAGAAATTTCTATAGTTCTCATAGATGTCACCCATAGCTCCATGATTGGCACTTTGAGTAGTAAATCCAAGTCCAAGCCATGAAAGAGGGGGCCTATTAAGACAGTCAGTGAATCAAAGCCAAAGGTGAATGAGAGAATCAGAATATTAAGTCTACATAAAAAAATAATGCAAGACTGAAGAGAGATTGTATTGGAGTTAAGGTATTTGCCTTGAATGAAACCAACCCCAGTTCGATCTCCAGAACTACATTTGGTACCACTGAGTGTCACCATGAGTGATTCCTGAAAACAAAAGCAGGAATAAGCTCTGAGTGCGGCTGGGAATGACTCCAAAATCACCACTGACACACTAGCACAAATCTTATGTGTCTGAAAGGTTTGTTATCATTTTTTCATCTAAAGTTGAAAGAAAAGTAAAAAACAAGTGAGTAGGACATCAGGTAAACAAGAATAAAACTTGAAAGGAACCAAAGAATGCACTTAGAAGATGAAGAAAGTAAAAGTGTTTTATGACAAAGTTGAAATTTCACTATACAAACATTCTTCTCATTCAGTTTTTTTCAGTTAAATTGAAAGAAAATGATGTGCACATTACTATTTATTGTTCTACACTTCTGCAAAGGTGTGTGTGTGTGTGTGTGTGTGTGTGTGTGTATGTGTGTGTATGTGTGTGTGTGTTTCTGATTTGGTAAGTTACTATTTTAAGGTTATCACCTTATCTTTTCTAGTTATTTTTAGTAACTAACACAACTGAAAATTGCTCCTACCTCAAGAAAATTACATTTATATAGAGAAAGTTTGATTTATGCAAAAACATAATGAATTGAATTTAACAATAAACTATAGTAAATCAACAAGGGTCCGACACAGAAGTGAGCACTCTAAATGTTTATTATTGTTCAAATTCTGCTGAAAGTTGGCAGTTTCTTTCTATTACAGATCATCATCAAAACCATATCTTCCACTAGTAAAAATAAAATAATATCATGGTACAGTAGGTGTCTTATTCCATCCTTCCTGAGGAATTGAGTGGAGGAAAAGAGAGAGGAATAGGGAAATGATAACATTTTGTGTGTACTTGCCATTGCTCTTGCTTGGCATTTTGAAGTGGGTGTAGTTTCACAAAGTATAGATCATGAGCTCTTCTAGAAAACATTCGCTGTAACACCCTGCTTGCAATACACAATTAATAAGTAGACAAACAAATGTGACAAGATGACATTCTTTTCTATGACTAGTAGTTTTCTAGAGGAATTCTTTAGATTTATATTACTTCATTGGACATATTTGTTTTTAGAAAATCCAAAAGGAAAACTAAAATGATTTACAGCAATAATCTTATTTCAAAAAGATAAAATATACAGCAAAAATTGCTATCATCAGCTCCACTCCAAGTACACACAAAAAAATTTCAAACACATATAGGAATCTCTTCCTGTCATCTAATAAGTCAAATTGAAAAATGCTACATCAATTTGTCTCAGTGAAAACCAGTATGTGGGCTCCAGTAGAACTAGATTAGGATCTCTGTGTGAAGATGACCAGATCATTTATAAGAGCAATCTCTGAGAAAGTCCATAACTCCCAAGGTACACTTTGATACAGACCTAGCCTCTTATGTTGGGAACAATATAAAACAGAAACAAGATTTTTACCAATCTGTATCTGTATCACCACATAATATAATAGATTCTGTTCTTGTTCTGTGTTGCCATAGCAACAAATGCCTGGTAAATTAGTATGTAGAAACATGACTAACAGTTGATGAACCATGAGAGAGCAAAAACAGTTCTCAATATATACATCTAACAACGGTCATCAGCTTCCCCGTGTCCTATAGTGTTACGTAATAGTAATTACTCTTATTCTGAAATTTCATTTATCTAAAAGAGACTTACATGCATTAAATTAATACAGAAAATACAGAATCTCATTTCTCCACATTACTGAATCATGAGAAGTCAAAGGTATTACTTTGTGTTTAAGTAAAAATAGTGAATGCTACCAAGTATTTGTTATTTTTCTATAGATGTGAAGTTAAGAATCATGTCTGCACCTTAAAAATGTACCAGATACTCAACATCAATTCTGCCACAGAAAGACTGAAGAAAATCACCAGGAAAGCCATCTATTTTTAGATGAAGAAAATTCATGTTCTATAATATGCACAAGCAGTGTTACATGGAAATTGTCTCTGCCACAGGCACACCCACACCTTCCTGCAAAAATTTCTAAAGAACACCCAGATTAAGGAAACAAACATTTAAAAATTTTTTGAAATGTTGATTTATGATATGGATTTATATTAAACAAACAAATTGAAAACAGGAATAGGACAACCTTAATTTAAGTAATTTTGAAGTACTTTCTTGAAACAAAACTATAATAAATGCCTGAAAATATCTAAGAGACTCAAAGAATTCTGATTCAAGCATACCTAGATCCCTTTGCTATTTTCAAGCATTTATTACAAAAACATAGACACAAATATTAATGATTTAACACTTAATAGTGTATGGATATGCTCAAATTATGAACATCTGAGGAAATGTCATTGAAAACTTTTCCTTAGTTTGACTTGAGAAATACAATTTTTAGTATTCTTTGAGAATTTTCATGGATTTTGCCTTCCCCTAAATAGTATTTATTATTAGAAAATTGACAAAAATAGGGGCCCGGGAGATAGCATGGAGGTAAGGCGTTTGCCTTTCATGCAAAAGCTCATCGGTTCGAATCCCGGTGCCCCATATGGTCCCCCATGCCTGCCAGGAGCAATTTCTGAGCATGGAGCCAGGAGTGACCCCTGAGCACTGCCAGGTGTGACCCCCAAAAAATTGACAAAAATAAACTAAGCTAAATAATAAAATAATAATAAGTAATAAAATAAGCTAAACTATGGTTAGGATCCAGAGTTGAAAGACAAGACCACACCATTGGAGTAAAGCAAAACAAAACTTTAATCCATCTACCAACAGCTCCAAACTGGTCAGCCAGGGTCCTGTCTCACAGGAAACAAATCCCACCAAAGGTCACAAACCAGTTGATATAGGGAGGTATTGAGGAGGTTTTAGAATCTGATGATCTTTAAGAGAATTGACTATTTTTCAGGGTACCTCATGTTCTTTCCTGATAGGCTCTCTCTCTGGTATGGCCAGGTAGCTAGGGAAGGTGTTAAGGAAACTTAGTCTTGAGAAAGAGAAGCCTAGCATGTGTTTGCTGGTTTTGTTTGTTTGTTTGTTTTTACAAAATAAGAGTCCATGCTTGTTCAGAACACAGGAACCCACATTATACTGGAAAAAAAATCATAATGATAAAAATTCTTTGCTTAACCAAACATTATTTAGGCTCCGCAATCTTTGTAAAATCTAGTTTTAGCAAGTACCAGGCATCAATTTAACCCGAATGCCCCATATTGCTTATTGATTACTTCTAAGCTCTAATCAGGATGACCTAAATGTTTCACCCCAACCCTGGTGTGTCTTTTCACCTTGGCTTGTCTTCATTCAGTAAAAATCTTGTTAGGCCAGTTTATCCAGAAGTCCTCTTACCCTAGATGCTTCTTCCAAGTAATTTTCTCCCACCCCTACCAGGACTACTACCAACTCTTTGGCTTTGACTTCCCACTTATATATAATGTTGTCAAATCAAATTTCTCCTTGCTTTTCAAAAATCCACTCTTCAAAAATCCATTGCAATGGTCACTGTACCTAACTCCTAGGCTGCAGGCAGAGAGATCCTTTGTAAAGTAAAGCAGAAAAAATAAAACTTTCTGTAGCTTAAACCAGCTTCAAGGCCCCAAAGTCTTTGAAACAAAAGACCCATCTCAGGAGCCTGAAACCAGTGAGATGCAGAAATCTGTGCTGGAGATTTTATTCTTTTCCATGAGAAAAGCCCCAATAGCTCTGACTTGTGTCAAGTATTTGGGACAAAGGTAGTTGTGGAACATAACCTTACCTAGCCTTCTCCCAAAGCCCACATAAGGCTTTCCACTCTGGCGAAGTTCGTATTATTTCTGAGCATATTTTTTTGATCTCTCTCCCCTTCCCTTTTTGACGTCCCGAATAAACTTGCTTTATTTCACTATTCCTCTCCTGAAATTCTTTTCTGTGAGGAAAAGCAGTGGTGCTGGAAAGCTTAAATAAGGTGTAGAACAGACTTTTTTCTCCTCAAAGCACTTCTAGCCCCCACCTGTTCCATGATTCCCCGAGAAATCAGGTGGCAGGAACCCATTTCCCACTCTAGGCTGGACAAATGATCTTCCATACAGCGTGATGACCACCTCCTGGGGCTGAGTATACTGAAAACTGTATCTGGATCATGCAGGTGCTCAGAGACAAACATCAATGATTAATTAATCACCAATCAATTTTAGGTAGATGATCAATCAAAATCATAGATTGCCCAGGTACTCTCCTTGGGAAACAGAAGCCCCCCTAATGCCTCCTCACATTAGTTTACACTACACCCAATCCCATCCCAGACCCCTGCTCCACAGTTGGTGAAACTCAGTTCTTCTACTACCAACACAATAATCCTGAACAAAGTTCACCTCACCATCTTTAAGAAGTATCATTTAAAAATAACAATAAACGAAACCAAACATAATATATGTCTCAACTAAGGGAGAGATCATACAGCAGGCAGGGAACTTGCATTGCCTCAGGCCAACTTGGATTCAATCCCTCGCACCTAGTCACCCACGCCCACCAGAAGTGATCCCTGACTTCAGAGCCAGGAGAAAGGAAGCAGACAGCATGACTCAAAACCAAAAATATCCAAAAGATAGGAAAACTCATGCTTCTGTGTAGATTCTGTTTAGAATATGTGCAACCAAAGTGAGCACTTGATCCACTTCATTTAAAATATAGTTCTGGAGCTGAAATGGTAGTGCAGCTGTAGGGCTTTTGCCTTGCACATGGCTGACCCAGGAGGGACCACGGTGTCCCATATGGTTCCCCAAGCCAGGAGTGATTTCTGAGTACATAGCCAGGATTAACCCCTGAGCGTCACTGGGTGTGGCCCCCAAAATCATAATATGTGGCTAGAGTGGTGGTGCAGGGCAAAAGGCTTCTGCCTAGGATGGATCTTGGCTAGATCCATCCCAAATGGTCCCCCAAGCCAGGGGCGATTTCTGAGTACATAGTCAAGAGTAACCCCTGAGCATCACCGGGTGTGGCCCCAAAACAAAAATAAACAAAAAAACACACCCCAAATCAATATATATATACTATATTTTCTATTATATTGTATATACACACTTCATTTTAACTATTAAAATATGGCTAATTTTGAGTACTTTGAAATGAATTACTGCTTGACACATAATGGCACTGTTAGGGTTTAGAAAGTGAGAACAGGGGAGTTGTAGATAAATTTAGAAACATTCAGTTTTGTGATAAATAAGCTCTAAGGATAGGACAACTGTTAATAATACTCTGAAAACTTTAAATTTTCTAAGAAAAAATTCCTAAGGATTCTGAAACCCCTTGCAAGCACTCTCCCTGGTAATGATGTGAGGTGACCAATGTGTTTATTTTTTTTCTTATACTTAATATTGCACAGTGAATATAACTATGCAGTTATGACACTGTAGTTGAGCATATACAAATATGTAATTGCCAATTATTCCTTCAAACTGGCAAACAAGAGGACATGAATAAATAAAATTGTTTTACTATGTTAAACTTCTTTGGAAGATTATTTCACATGTATCTAGAGAAATTCCATTTCTAAAATGGATTTGTTTCTAAACTCCTTGAGTTAACAAATGGCTATAAAACAAAGATTTATATATAGTTTGAATACAAAATCCCAAAACACTGCTATAGCCCTTTATATCATAAAGTTTCTAGCTATGAGTATATCCCAATAGGATATTATAATTTTTCCACATTACAGAAAAAGAAATAAAACTCATAAAGAAGAAGTAATCTGCCTAAGAAAACATAACTGGTAAATGACAAAAACCTTCTGCCTAATTAATCACACTGCCTTGCAAAGTTTAAAAAATGGAAAAAAACGGGGCTGGGCAGTGGCACTGGAGGTAAGGTGCCTGCGCTAACCTAGGATGGACCGCGGTTCGATCCCCCGGTTTCCCATATGGTCCCCCAAGCCAGGAGCGACTTCTGAACACACAGCCAGGAGTAACCCCTGAGTGTCACCAAGTGTGGCCCAAAAACCAAAAAAAACCAAAAAAAGGGAAAAAACAAGAGTTTATATACCAATAAGTACATGGGTGAAAGTCTAAAGTAACCACCCTAAGTCTGATCTCTTCTGCTGCACACAGGTGCTATGCAGTCCATATGAACCAAGTGTAATCCTAGAAGGTCTGCTTTTGTGCTTGACAATACTGTTGTCAGAGATACTGGACATTACAAACAATTTTGTGTAGACAGGTGTATAGTCGCCAACTAGCACCAATCTAAAATAGATATGAAAGCCCCATAATCAGGACTGCCACTGCTTCAATCACATGTGCAAGCACCTCAATTATGTATTATTTTATGTAAAATAACATTGTTTTCCAGGGAACATTATTCAAAGTGATATAAAGCCTGCATATGCATATGCAAGCCTCTCAAGTTATAAGCCCATAATCACCTAGTCTTAGTATAAAAAAGTGGTAGTAGCCTCAGTGGCCCCGAAACACTATCCAGGGATGGCCCTGGTTTCTTCCTGTCACCAGGATCATTAGTAAGAAGCAATTGAATTATCAGACTTTAGCACCTAACCACTAGGTCTAAAACAGGTCCAATGTAACTAGAAGTGAACCTTGAGCCCCTCAAAAATGTAACACCTTACTGATTACTTGCTAAAATATTATAAAGGAAATTTCTATAATATTATTTTTCTTTCAAATTAAAATGTTTTAGTAAAACAAAATTTAGTTCAACTCATAATTTAAACAATAAAATAAGTCATTTATTTTTCCATTAGGGAAAGGCCTGGCATGAAAGTAGAAGGTCAATGGTAGAAGAAGGGGCCATAGGAAGAAAGCATTTCAGAAGGTTGGGGGAAGGTATAGAAACACTAAATGAGAGATTTTCCTCAAGACAATCAAGATGTTATAGGATACTATGTCTGACAATATTATAAAGTTATAAGAATTCTGTAAAAATAACCTTTACTTATTCAGAAAGACTATCTAGTAAGTGACTATGAGTACAGAATCAAAGAACAGGGTAACTATAATTTCATTCTAGTGCCAATTTTGATTATTGATAAAACATCAAGAGATTTACACCCATTGAAAATAACAAAACATGGAAAAGGGTCAAAACAGTTTCTAGATTATTATATATGTCATTTGACCTCATAAATTCTCAAAACAGGGACTTAGAAAAGACACTGCTCCTGCTAATATCTTCAATTTGACCATATACTATGGTTTGCCTGAATGGCGAATACAAGCAGCAGTGTTCAGGTTTACTTCTGGCTATGTGCTAAGGGATCACTCCTGGCAGTGCTCAGAAGATTATATGTGGTGCCAGAAATCAAATAAACCTGGGCTGGACACAGACAAGGCAAGAGGAACAGTTATCATCCACCGTGTTATCTCTCTAGCCCCAAAGTGATGTTTTTATGTTTTACATATCTTTTGTTATTTGTATAATCAAGTAACTTCAGTAAGATTGAGAAGAACATTGGGATGAACAGAATCTTTATAAACCAGCTCGAAACCATTTCTGGGTCTGTCAATTAGAAAAAAAATTCTTTTTTAAAAATTACAAACTTTTCTGTAGTTTCCTTATTTTATTTTTGTAAAGATTCCTAATATAGAGTAGTTATGGTTGATTTTAAGTTTTTGATGGTTCAAGGATATGGCTAAATAGTAGAGTAGACACCAACTATATGTGAAGCCCTGGATTAAATCCTTAGGACTTCAAGCACTTCAATTTTTCTACAGTATTATGGGCATAGAAATGGCGAGGAAACTAGTCCAAATTAGTTCAAACAAATTAGTTCAAACAAATTTTAAATTTCAAAACATCAAGGACAAAATAATCAGACTTCCTTGCATCCCTAATTTCTCCAGAGATACAATAATATCAAGGACTGAAGCATAATAACTGCACATTGATCATTTTCAACTGAGCCTAAATATCCCATGGCAAGTTTGAAATAAGCAAAATTGACATATTATTAAGATATCATATACTGTGCTGTTGATTAGTAATTAAAGTAAAATTGACCCAGAAATGTTCATTTACTTGTCACTTAGCTAGATGAGGCTATAAATATAAATTTACTTGACTAGACATTTTCTCCTTTAATTAAGACTGGCACAAGAAAAAAGACATGTTTTAATCAATTTATTAGGTCATGTTTAGTCAAAGGAGACATATGTTTAGTCAATGCCAGAAAACTCTTAGTATAAACATAAGACCAGTAGGTGAAAGAATGTAAAATTTTAAGTTTTTCAAGTTGTAGGCAGAGGCTGAAGAATCCATATGCTCATAAGCAAAAGGCATGTGCTTTGAGATATAAAATCTCTGCAAGAACAGGGTTAAGATTTACTCGTGTGTGTGTGTGTGTGTGTGTGTGTGTGTGTGTGTGTGTGTGTGCGCACCATACTCAGAAATGCTCAGGGCTTACTTCAGACACAGTACTCAAGGATCATTCCATGTGGAGCTAGAAGAACCATATTCTATGCTGGGATAGAACCATGGTCAGAAACATGTAAGGTAAGTCCCCTACCCACTATATTGTCTTTCCAGCCCCAAAATACCTTTTTATTATGGAGACCAGGAAATTCATAACCTATGCCTCCATGATGAAATAGTGTCAATATATTTATGCCACTTTTTTCCTTCAAAATTGCCTCCATGAAAAATCAAATAAATAGCTTGAATTCTGGGATGTGAAAGAATGTGATCTATAAAAGTCAGTTATAGCAATAGTCAAAGTTCCAAAACGAGATTCATACTTCAGTGCTTTTGTATTTACTTTCTCCATTTTGTCATATTCCTGTAGCAATTTTTAGTAGCAGACATGCATTCTTTTTTAGGGGTCATAAAAGTGAAACTATTTGCCATTTTAAATGCCAATAAAATTCTACTCTTATTTTGATAATATTTCCAAGATGGTCAAACATTTCTGGATGATTACACGGTGTATCAGGTGAATTTTTACAGAAGAATTTTTACAGACCCTTTACAGACCTTTTACAGATTTTCTTTGGAGTGAGTAAAGGAATCTGAAAGAGCCAGAAAATTCAATAGGATGCATTCCATGAATTGGATGTGTGGATCAACAAGAAGACATCTGAGAAAAAAAGCAGAACTTGGAAACAAAGGATAATCATGTCCAGCCACAGAAGTAACATTAGGTCAGAATCAAGAGCCAAGTCACAAAATTGCAAATTGTGACTGAGGAAATATCTAGATAAGTAATAAAATTCTTCAAGTTAGCTCAATTTAATTGAATTATGTAAGCAGTTTCCTGAATGCAGATAATTCTTGGTTTTGTTTATAAAGTAAAATAAAAACAGCACTAAAATATGTTAAACATAATGATAGAAAAAAAGCTGTTTAAACAAAATATCTATAAATCCAAGCAAAGTATTTTATATCATGTTGAAGCATAAAAAAAGCAACAGTATAGCATTTACCACATCATGGTTCTGGTCCAATCTAGAGAAATTGCCTTGAACATTGCCTGATAAATATACATTCTCAGAAGCACACTTTTTGCCATATACTCCTACTATATCCCTCCTATGTTTGGTGTCATTAATACCCATTGGCTATATACTGAACTTCTAGAACTGCACCTTTTAAAGGTGCAGGCATAAAAATGCATATGGTCAATGCAATTTTAAGTATGTAATTTTGAAGTACATAAATATGGACTTATTACCCATATAAATAGGTTTTCAATTGAAGAATGCATAATTATTTCTTATTTGGGGATTACATACAGCAGTGCTCAGAGATGACTACTGTAGTGCTTTGGGCTCCATATGGTATGTCAGAAATTGAAGTTAGGTAAGCTACAAGCAAAACAAGCACCTTCCCCACGGTACTATACCTCTGGCCCAGAAATGCATATTAATACATGAGATTGAACTATGGAAAATATTGAAAGAAAAGGACATGAGTAGAGGGTGAAAGGGGGACTCTACCTTTTAGTGTATTTATATTTCTAAAGTAATTCTGAAAGAAAATAACAAAAAGATTTTACTAATTATTTTTATTCCATGCTCAGAAATTGCTCCTGGCAGGCATGGGGGACCATATGGGGCACCGGGATTCGAACCGATGAACTTTTGCATGAAAGGCAAACGCCTTACCTCCATGCTATCTCCCGGGCCCTTTATTCCAACAATATTAAAATCATTGCTTTACAGTTGCAATTATTAACACTATGTCTCTTCCAGTGTTTGAAGATCTGTCTACCAATATCTACCAATATCTCTCAATACCTCTACCAATATCCTTCTTTCCCTCACCCAGAATTCTCAGTTCCCAGTTATATTGATCATGTCTCAGGGTTTGTGTGCATGAGGATATTGCCTAATCCCTTTCTCCTTGTATTTATTCTCTGCATGTAAGCAAAAAAGCATTTGTATTTAACAGAATAATTCTATGTGGAGGAATCATGGTTTTTACTATATTAGACTTTGTTCTTTGGGATTGTCTTATGTTTCAATGATAGGAATGAAGACCTGATTGATATCTAAGAACAAAATCTTAATTAGCTTCTAAATTCTACTTTCTGAGAACCCTAAGGTAGTAAGTTCATGAGGAGGCATTCCTGGCAGTTCCCACATCCATGCAACAGTGACCTTAACCTGACCTGAACTACTCACCATGGAAACTGCCTACGTGATCTCACAGTGTCCACAGTAACAAAAGCTGGAGTCAGCAGCACTGTACTGCAGATCATTCAAAAAAATAAAGACTCACAGAAATTTGATATTCTGCAAATCATAATTATACGCCCCAAAATTACAATAAGTTAAATGTATTTTTAATGAGTAATCCAAGATGAAAATTGTGCTGATCTACTGAGTACTTATCTCTGATATTGTCAGTATGTTATGGCTACTATAAAAAAATAGCATAACCTGGGTTGATTTTAAACAACAAAAGTCCATTTCTCACATACCTGGAATAGAAATGTTGGATTCTGTTATTAATTCTCTTCTAAACTGTAGACTTGACTATTAACTTCTGTATCCTAGTAAGGTAGATGGAACCCAGGAACTTTCAGTGGCTTCTTTCATAAAGCAATAAATGCGCTCGCCCGGCAAGAAAGCAATAAACCCAATTCTGGATCCCCCTCAAAGGCCACCCTTATTATCACTACCTTTGTGCTAAGATTAAACATACTAATTTGAATTATAAATAATTCTGGGACTACAGAGGGCTGCAGAATATTAAATTAGACCATAGCAATTTTGACCATAGCAACTAGGTACCAAGTAAAATTACATTTTATTCATAATTTCCTATTATTCTCACAAGAAATATTCAATAGTAGTAAAATTATTTTCCACTTAATTTTAAGAAAATTGAAGATTATAAAAGAGATTATAAATTTCCTAGGATTACAAAGTTGACTATTCCAGAGGTTGGGTTTTAAACTTAAGTGTGTTTTACATAAACACTGTTCTGCAACATCTCTCTCTAAATTCAATGCAATTTGAATTTTTTTCTTTTTGGTTTGAGGCTATTGAGCTGATGTTTGAGAGATAGACTGTACACTATAAGAAGAAAGAGCATAATCACT